>BJBW01001115.1:196384-216459 GCA_004320125.1 Scolopax mira
CTTCAATTTTAAGCCTCAGACTCCATGAAGGTTTCTTGGAAGCCAAATTAGGCATCCATTGATGCATCTGAGGCAGCTATATTTCAGGCTTCCTCTTGTTTCTTCTGGTTTTACTTCCATAATTATATAGTATTTATTGGATTAAAGTAACATGCTTCAGAAATGCTAAGTGTATTTGCAGGTTGGATGAGCTTCATTGGTTGTCTTTTTTTTTCTTAAGATGCTATTTTCTCTTCCTTTTGCTTTTAGGAAGGTATTTCAACACTGGATCAGCTCCATGATGCTGCTTCTTCAAGTTCACTTTTGCAGCCTCTTTCTGTAGATATGGGTGTTCCGCTTCCCGCTAAGAATCTCATGTTCAAAGAAGGTGTATTATCTGAGTGGAATGGATGGTCTCCTTCCTCGGTTTTTTTCAGCCACGCCTAAGGAACAGGTCAAAGAGGGATTCTCATGCATTGATCACTGAATGCCTTTCTTCTATTATGGTTAATTCCTAGTGCCAACCACTAAGAAGTGTACCGCTGCTGCAGCATAACCCATGTAAAAGTAGTGTTACAAAAACGTGTTGTGTTGCAGTATTGGGGAAGTGCTTAAACTGTCTAGAACTTGTTACTCATTACTGCATATCTTGCTGCAACAGAGAGCTTTTTAGCTGTCAGCACTATTTTTATCTTGAGACAATCTTTCTTTTATAACTAAACATGCCCTTTCTAGGCTTTCTGATGATTGTTAAATTTCTATGCTGTCACCACAAAATGGCAATAGTAGTTTTCTATGTTCGTTACTCAAACATAAATTCTGTTTAGTTTTGTACTGTATTACTGAAAATCTTTCTGTGTAAAGGTAAGAGATTTGGCTCTTCCTCTGAAAGCTCAGAGATACCTACTGTTTAAAAAAAAAAGTATCATGATGATATGGGGCATTTTAAGACTTGTTGAATTCTGTAGTTGAGCTTAACACTGAGGCCTTGACAAAACGGTACAATGGGAAGAGATTGGATGCTCACAGGAGGCTGAGTTAGTGCAAGACTTAAAGGCCTGCTGGTGACTTAAGGCCACTTTGAAGATGAGTGGTGCACTTTCATCTCTGGCAGAATTCGATGGAGGTGTGGAATTATGGAAGGGCTGAAGTTGGGCAACTCTGTTCAGGGTTAACATTCGTGATAACATTCATCTTGCTCTTTGTATGAAATCAGAAGTGTCTGAGACTTGATCATGCTGGGAGTTTGTCCCTCATTGTTATTTGAAGTTGGCAGTGATTGCTGTGCAAAAACTCCTGGTGTAAGTTGAGTATAAGGTCGATAACTAGGTCTGTCCTGTTGATTAATATTTGAAAGAACAGAGCTTTTGATTTTTCACATGACAGTCATTAGCAAAGAAAGATAACAGCAGAGGATGTGTAGGCAGAGACTTCTGAATCTGTTTTCCTTGAACAGCTGTTGATTATGACAAACATTAACAGTAAACTGTTTTATCTAAAATCATGTTCTGGCTCTATTTGTAGGGGTTGATTTTATGTAGCATGATTTCACTTTGTTTATATTAGACATTAACTTCTTGCCAGCTTGAAAGAAGTCTGTCCCATTTAGCACACAAGCAGAACAAGAGATGTAAAATGTTAAGACTTTTAAAGCAGCTGTCTAAAGTACCCTGCCAACTCTTCTTTACTGGAATTGCCTTGTTTTAAACAGTCATAATTAAAAATGAGACTTAACTGTCCTGTCATTATGAGTCCACAGTTTGTAATGGACCAGGAATCTGTGGCATACATGGACAACAGCGAGGAGAAAAATGGCAAAATGGGTTTGTATCCTGTTCTGTGCATCTGTAATAAAAAACACATCAGAAGTTTGAAAAGGACAAATGTACCATGATAGAATAATGCGGTGGCTTTAGTTACAACTGTGAAAATTCCATTCTTTTTTTTCCCTTGCTTTATAAACATTCCTAAAGTGTAAGTGTGGGACTTGAGCTCTAAGGAACTGGAAGTCTGTAGTACTTCAGTTTGCTCAGTGCTGCTTTCTTACATCTATTTTAGTTTTGTATTTTGACAACAGCAGCTGAATTTAGTATTCTACATATGTTACAGAGCTGGGTTATCTATATGCAATCGATCATTTACACTACAGTGGCTTTTGTACTGGACATGGATACTCTATATAGTGGTTTTGTTTGTTGCCTTATTTCCTTCAAAGAAATTAAAAATGGAATTGGATGTCAACCTGCTAGAAATGGCAGAGGAAGCATTTACTGTGAGAATTGTTCTGTGGAGGTTAAGCCAATTTCTAGCACTGTAGAGGAGTTAAGCAGTAGGCAATGGCTTAACACTTTCAGTACTATAGATGTTACTTTAAGTGCTACAGTGAGCTGTAGTAGAGGAGCTAGTTTGGCATATTGTATTGAATTTTGCCATGCGCTGTCTATACTAGTATGTAAAATGATGATAGCACAAGTTGTATGGAAGTTTGAAAATGGATAAAAATTTCTTGTTCTCACTGCCTATTCTTCAGTTTTACGAAGTGAAGGATACCTGTTGTTATTAGGTTGTTTAAAGTAAAGTTTCTGAATAAAAGTAGCCCGCTCTTCAGAGTTGTTTAATATCCATAAATATTACAGTTAATACTGAGAATTCCAGATATGTTGCAGTTTTTTAGAACTTAAGCCAGTCTAATTTAGGTGCTTCAACACTAGGTTAGGAGCTTAAATGTTCGGGTCTGCATATCTGAAGTTTATTGAAGAGATTGCAACCAAAGAAGTCTATAAAATACCTGAAACTCAACTACAACTCCAGTGCTTGGGATGGTCCAGAGGCTTTACTCAAAGTTTGTGACTTTTGTTTTAAATATGGTGTAAAAAAAAAAAAAAAAAAAAAAAAAAAGGATCTCAAAGATCTTCATACCAAAAGAATCTATTTTATATTGTATTGCAAATAAAAACAAATTAAATCCATTTCTTTTCTTCAGGTGGTTTTATTGACAGTGGGGAAAATCACATGCATTGCACATTGTAAAGCTGTTTTAAGTTTCTGTCTTCGGCAAGACTTTTAACTTGCAGAAGAGAGATTGGTTTTGTGCTCTGGCACAGCCCAAGTAGTAGTCACTCTAGATGGATATACCTGAAGCTGTTCAGGAGCCAACTGGAAAGCGTGTTATATTTGTTTTCAGGTTTTTTGATCATAAGTTATTATTTCAGAGTTTTCTTTTTCTTTTCCCTCATTGTTACTGGATTTTTCTTTATTTTCTTGTTCAGTGTTCCAAATAGTTTGTATTTTGAAGGTTTTAAAGTACAACTGTAACTGAATACAGTTGGGCTCTTCAAGTGTGACATTGTTAATATTATACATGGAATTGTACAAAGTCTGTGTTCAGATAAATTATTGGCACGTGTAACAAATGTTTACAAATAAACTGTGGTGTAGGTCAAACCATGTGCAGAATCCTTCCCATGCAGTAGTTTTCTTCTTGGGCCCACCACTAAAATGTCACTCGGTCACTGTAGTGCCCAAGAGTACCAAATGTCATCAAAGTTTCTCATTTCTGTCTGCATGCAATTTGGCAGAAATGCAGTTTTATCAATGGAAACTCCTTATTTTGCTGTAGTCATTTCCTTTCCATATGCTTAACCCCTACAGAGACGAGAAAGTACAAGAGGATGGTCTACGTGTTCTCTCCTTCAGCCACAATTTAAACCTGTGGTGTTTGATACTGAATGTTTGAAGACACTTGAGATAAGGTTTAGTGAATAGAGTCATGGCCTGGCACTGTTGACTGAAAATAGTTTTTGCAATAGAAGGAATATATTCAACTGGGGTATAGAGGTGGAAGTGAAAAGAAGCTAATGATGAAAAGGGGGAAGGAAAAATTGTCTAGGAAAAAGTGCAGGGAAAAGGGGGGAAGTGTCTGACCTGCTCTATCCTAGAGCTCGCTCTTACAGAATAAAGTAATGGAAATACCTTTAATTACAGGTCCTCAGGGACCATTCCTAACCCCCAAAAAACTGAGAAGTTAGACACAGAAATGAGAGGTGCTGAGAGTGTGAGCAGATTGGGAAAGGAAGTAGAAATAGAACTAGAAAGTATTGAATCATAGTACTCTCCTGGCTTATTTTTCTGGCTTTGTGAACTCCTTCAAACAACCAACATAAATGGGTCAGGATTGTGTTTTCACCTGATGTATAAAAATAAAACACGTTTTGAAAATAAGTGGTGAGAGACAATTTCAGAACATGATTGGAGTAGTGTGCTGGTTTAACTGGACTGCATGCTGTGAGTGATGCAGTAGGACTTACCAGGATGAGGTTTCTAGACACACAAATGTCTTGCTCCGTAGGTTTCAGCTCTTCTCTTGTTACTGTCTTGACTTCCAGCAACAGGCAGCATCAGGAAAAAACATTGGATTTTGGTTTTTTATTTTATTCAGTGTATTGTTCAAGTAGATGTTCTTTGATAGTGAATGGTACTGAAGTAAGGCAGTTTTATAGAATTAGCAGGCAGAGCTCTCCTTACTAGATAAGACTTCAGAAAATAGACTTTGTTAAAAAGTTACTTGCAGAATACCACATACATGTTTAGAAAGCTATCTAAATAATAGGACTAAGCCTTTGGCAAATATTGGTATGACGAATGACATTCATCAGTTGTAATGACCTTGTTGATCCCATAAGCATTGCCATATATGACAGTGGCTTTTAGGTTAAGCATTAGCTCTGGGTTGGGTTACTTTAACTCGGCTTTCTTGGACGAGAGTCCAGCTCTGGAAAAGGCAGTTCAGTGCTGAGTAACTGTGTGGGGACTCGAGTGTCTGAGCAACCTGAGAGACCTGGGCCTGAGACACCTTGGAAACAGGAGGAGGAATGTCTTTTTAGCCCATCTCTGTTTACATAAGATTTTTTAATAATTGTGATTGGGAGGGTAGAAGACTGAGTTTGAAATGTCTTTTTAATGCACATAGATAGAAATTCAGTTTAGAGCGATCCTCTCTGTTGGGCCTGGCAATTCTGACAGTGCTAGCATAGTTGTTTGATTCAGAAATAGGTTGGGATTTATATGCAGAAGAAAGATGAAGCTTAGTTTTTGTAGTGTTCCTTGCACTTTTTGCTCTGCATTGATCCTGACTGGCAGTTTGTCTGGACTGTCTCTCTATTTCTGACTTTGTGAATTACCAGAGAGCTCTTTTCTTTGGCACTTGCTTTCAGGGCAGTCTGATAAAAGTATTATTAGCTGAATTTCCATACGTCAGTTTTCTTTGGCTAACAAATCTGATTGTTGACCCATTTTCTTCATGGGACTGACACTTCTTGCCATCTCCCAGAGACCTAATTTTGCAGCTATGCAGAGTATGTCCCGAGGGGACTCTATAGATGTCAGTGACAAAAGGGAAGGTTTATCCATGATAACACACGTGATAATGTTTTGGAAGGCAGGGAGGAGATAGTTGTGGTTTCATTTCTACTCTTCAGAGCGGATGCATCTCAAATCCATTGTTAAACAGATGGCAGGGTCTGTAATTGCAGCGCTGGTGGTACAGGAGGTGAAGGTGATGTGGGGTATGAGTGAGGCAAGATAAAATGCAGTAAGTCAGTTTCTCTGGACAGGATGGTCTGGAGATTATTTTTTGACTTGAGTTCATGCAGTGAAATAATGAATTTCTCTACGTCAAGCCTGTAGACAGAGTTGATGGAGCCAGCAGCTCCTGGGAAGAGGTTGCTAAGCTTGAAGTAAGGTGAGTTGGACCTTGGCTGCAAAACATACCCATGAGGCTGCATAAATACACAGGCTGCTTGAGCCAACCCCTGCTTGTGGAGACTGATGGAGGGCAGTGAGTGAGAGAGACTGGGGTCCATCAGCTCATGTCAGAGGAGACGCCCGTGTGAAGGTGTGGGTGGTCACCTCTGCAGGCTTTGTGTAAGCTTGCACTCTAGACCAGCAAAATCGGATTGGGAGAGTTTTACAAATGGTCCTGGATAGAAAGGAAACTTCATGGAAGGGAACTTGCTGAAAGGAAACTTTGAGGGCCCAAGATGCCCGTATGTGTGTGATGGGCCCTTTTTCCCTGCAGCAGAGACTCAATCCCAGCCCTGACCCAGGTGTGCCGTTACTCCAGAGGGGTATGCTCTTCTTTGCTGTAACTGGGATACTTATAGATGACCTTTAAAGGTTCCTTCTAACCAAGATTATTTTTTGAGTCTATGATTCTATAACTGATTTAAATAGCTGCATATTATGGAAAGAAACTCTGTAGCCTGCAATTACAAAAAAAAAAAATAATATATATATGGGATGCTGATTGCCCAGCTCAGAGCAAATACCATAAACGGAACAGCTGCTTTGTTTATCAAGGGAAAAAATCTAGATAATGCTTTCTTAGGATGCAGAACAAACTGTTACTTTTTCATAAACTGATTTTTAACTCCCAGCCAGTGGTACCACTGTCCTGCTGATACTGGAAAAGGACTGATTGCTGCCTGATGGGGTTTTAATAGGATGCGAACAGCAGGCAGGGTTTCTCCAACAGAGAGCACTCTTGCATTTAAAACAAAGAGAGACCAATCTATTGCAGAGATGTGCTGTTGTGTCTGCTCCTCCTGGGCTAGGAGTGAGAGCTGCTGCCCCGTAGCTCTTTATTTTAGAAAAATGTCCTTTTGTTTTTCTAAACAGGCCCTCTCCCCTCCTGTCCCTATTCCTAGCTGCATCTCCATCTGCAGAGAGTGGATGAGCACATTGTGAAGGTGTTAAGTTTCTGACTAGAAAGAGCTAGTACATGTAGCTCCTGGCTTGGCTCCTTGCTTTTACTTCATCTTTGCAAGTGCTTGCAGGGCAGCAGTGCTCCTCGCTGTGTGTGGGTGCAGTGCCTGCAGCAGTGGTCCCCAGCTGTCCACTGAGGACCCCAGGGGACATCAGCGTGGTGTGCCTGGCAGCCTGAGAGCCACATCCCCGTCTCAAAGACTGCCTTCTCAAAAACAACCAGTTTGTACTGTTCAAACAACCTAGCTGCCGACCTCTGTGTGTGCCTGATGCAGTCAGGGTGCCTACATCCACAGGGCAAAGACTATTGCTCCTTTTGCACTTAAAAGGGACCCCAGGACCACTTCAGCAGCGCAGCCCACGCAGGTGTCCCCCAGAGCAGACTTTTATCCCTGTGTTCTGCCACTTTGGATCACCCCTTGCTGGATTCCCTGCTGCTCTCGCAGTGGGGTGGGTGCTGGCTGGTTTCTTGTGAAGCCAAGCTGGTGGCACGGTGTGACAGATTATCTTATGGCATTTACAGAGAGGTCTCTCCTGGGCTCTGGGTTGGTTGTGCTTGTTTTTTGGGCTAACGGTCAGACATACTGACAGGTAATATTTTGTGGGGAGAGAGGAAGAAATGATTCTTAGTGTTTAGAGCTTATTAGACCTTAAGAAAAAAAAACCTTACGAATTTTTAATGCTCTTAATAGATTTCCATTTGGTTGAGTAGAGAAGAGCTCAGGTGGATTTCTTAAAATATTTAGGTGATCGGTTTAGTTTGATTAAACACTATGTGGTCTGCTACTGAAGAAAGTTGCCATGAGGGAAAGAATATCCCCTTCTGAGATCAATTAGTCTGTGCCGAGCTCAATTAGCAGTGCTGGGGAGATGATTCAAGGGAAGCAGCCTGACACTGGGATACCTCTGGGCTTTCAGCAGGGCTGCGGCAGGAAAAATGAGTAGAAATAGATGGAACCATGCACCTGAGGGGACTCGCAGGAATTTTATTGCTATTGCTGCTGTCTCACCGTGCTGGGGCTGCTGGGCCAGGATTGCTTTTGCAGATCTTTCTGCTCCATTTGCTCCAGCTCTGCTGTGAAACCCACGACTTGCTCCCTGTTGCTATCCCAGCACGTAACAGCTATTTGGGAAGGGTTTTTCCCCACGGCAGAGCCCTGCTGTGTCTGTCGGCCGAGGTTCCTGCCTGTACCTTGCTGCACACCTCCCTGAGAGGGATGGAGATGAAAACCATCCCAAACTGCTCCCGAACATCTCGAGGCCTTGTCATTTCAGATGGCTTCAGAAAGGTCTGTGCAGGGACCCGGGGCTGGAAGGGAGAGGTGGGCTGCTGGGCAGTGGAGGCCGCTGGGTGCTTAATGGACTCTGATAGAGCTGCACTGTCTCTGTGAGAAGAACTGTATCCCTGAAGGTATGTTCTGGTAACTGAATCTCTCGGAGCTACAAAGCTGTGTGTAGCTGGTACATTTGGAAGGATTGCTTCATGCATGAGAAAAATTAAGACTGATGTTGGCAGAAGCCTTCCAAAATGTTAGTAGACGTGGAGGGTTACACATAGGGAAAAAATGCAGCAAGCTCTTTTTTTTTTTTTTTTTTTTCTAATGCGGTAAAGTCCTTTTACCCCTTACATGGTATTTGTGTTACTAAAATATTTCCAATCATAATCATTATAAAGTTTAATTTTTCTAGGCCAGGGGATTGAATGGCATTTTCAAGTTGTTTCTCTGTCTCTTCTCTTGTCAGCGAAATGCAAATCCATCATCACCGGCCTCGCTGAGGGGCTGCGAGGACTTGCTGTCATCACCTCTGCAAAGCCCCTCGTGGGGGAGATGGTGCTGTCAGAGCATTTCTGTGGCTGCGAGTGCAGCAGGGGAGCCTGCTCTCGTTACTGGGGAGGCTTCAGCATGGCCGGTGCTTGCCAGGTCCTCAGGCCAGCTCTGCTGAGCTTCCTTCTGCCAGGACTACGCTGCAGGCAAGCCACTAGCTTAAATCAGGCTTGTCTTAGGTCCTTGTGATTTCCCCAGCAGGTTCAGTTCCCTTCCTTCAGAGGACTTCAAGACAGCACGGAGGGAGGCTGGAAGGTTTAGCAGCGCACCTGAGCATCCTGACCTATTTAATAAGCCAATCTAATACAATTAACACGCAGCTCATCAGGACTAGCTGGGGTTAGGTAAGTTTCCAGCCTGAGGAGGACTGGCAGGTGACTGGAGCAATCTTGCACCCTGTTTTTCAGCTGCTCTTGTATTGCCTGACTCCAGTAAACCATCAGGGCATTGTGGGGGTGACAAACGCTGCCCTTTGGGGCTGCTTTCTCATTTTGCCACCCCCGAGGTGCTTTGCAATTTACTCTAGCCAGTCATGATTGCGGAAGGTGATGCAGAGGTCTGGGGGCTTGAGATGCAGTTCGTTACCCTAATCTTTCTGCACCTCTGCCATGTTAACTGTGAGCTATTGTGGGGTGAAAGGAAAGAACCAGAAAATGATGGGCTTTGGATATTTAGAAATGGAAGGGTTTTGGTGGCAGTTCCTGGGGTGCCCCCAATCCTCCATGTACAAACCTGGAGGAGAAACCACCTACAGCTGTCTGTAGCCAATCCTGATCTAGATGCTGATATGTCTTTAGGTAATGAGTGCATTCAGAATCATGGTAGACTTTTTCTCTCCTTGTCCAAACAAATCTAAAGTTCTATGTAATGATGAATCCATTGTACTGATTACAGCTGTGGGGAAAGGTTAGCCCTGTCTGCCAGCAGCTCATCTGCATTGCTGAGACACAGGTCAGGCTCAGGAAGAATTTATTTCTGCTGCAGATCAGTATTTATTCATGGTAGCAGCTCCAGGGTTTATTATTTTAACAGCACAGACACTCTCCATTAATTCATTTGGCATTGCTCTGCCTGTCACACGTGGGCTTGAGACTTCAGTGCTCAGCAGCTTCTCAGGTGATGTGGGGAGCAGGCTCAGGGCAGAGGTTGACATTTTGCAGGAAGGAGAGAATGTTTAAACCAAATGAAAATGGACGAAGGTCTTCTGAGGTTTGGGACATCATATTAATATTTAGAAATAGAGCTCCTAGCTCTGAAAACTACAGAATCGTGCTGTGTATTAAGTTATTTTGTTGCAGGCTTACCTTTGCCTTGAGTGGGAAAGAAGAAAATGACTGTGATTTCATTGTGCTTTTTTATTTGTAAATAGAAGTATGTAGCCTACCAGTGACTTTGCTATAAGCAGTAGAGATAGCACCTTATTAATAATTAAAAATAACCTTGTTATAACTCCTTAGAAATGCAGCCTTCAGGGGTGAAGTACCTTTTTTTTTTTTTTAATCGCAAACAGCAAAGACAATAAAACATCAATTCACAGTCCAGATCTTCCTTCTCTTGATTTCACTGAATTTCACTGAATTTTTAGAGTTGGAAGGGACCATAGAGATCATCTAGTCCAACTCCCCGCTGAAACAGGATTGCCCAGAGCTAGAGCATGTTACTCAGGGCTGCATCCAGGCGGGTCTTGAAAATCTCCAAAGAAGGGGACTCCACGACCTCCCTGGGCAGCCTGTTCCAGGGCTCTGTCACCCTCACCGTGAAGCAGTTTTTTTCTCATATTTAAGTGGAACCTCTGATGTTCCAATTTATGCCCGTTGCCCTTCGTCCTCTCACTGGCAACCACTGAAAAGAGTTTGGCTCCCTCCTCCTTCAACCCACCCTCTAGATATTTCAAAGGACATATTATTTTAAGGAAATGGAGAACTGACTCTTGCAGGAGGTGCTAACCTTTTCTTCCCCACATCCCCCAGACCTTTTGCTTGCAACTTCTTTAAATACCTTGCACAGTGAATTGAAATTATTTGTATAACAATTTATGGCAGCTCAGCCTGGTGCAGCAAAATGCACAAATGGGCACTTTGTTAAGTGACTAATGTCATGAAACACAGAATTATGATTGGTTTGAAGGTTGTGTATGTGACTCTGCTTGTTGCTGGATTTAACTTTATGATGACATCTCTGGGCACGGGTGACACTTTCCAGGCATCATGCTGGCTGCCTGCAGTGCTGTGTTAACCTTGTGAGCAAAAGGCTGCTGGTCTGAGTTCTGCTGGATTTATGGTCTTGCTCTTGGCCATGCTGACAGTGTAAAGCAAACATCTCAGGCAAACACAGGTGTCTCTGGCAAACGTAAGCAGAAGATACAGTGTCTGTGATGCTGTGAACAACAAGTGATACGTGCTACTCTAGTGAGTAACTAGAGGTCACAGTAATATTGTCAGAAATGCATTGGGATTTGTGGTTGTCCAAGACGCATGCATGATGTTGTCTCTGGATCATGTGGACAAAGCACCTTCATCCATGTTGTAGTGTTGAAGGGCAAACCTGTGAAGTTCCTGAATGATGGAGTTGAGATGTCTAAATTTCATGAGGATGGAGAAAGAAACAAGTGAAAAGACACAAAGAAGTCTCTGACATTTTTAAAATGACAGATCAGGGAGACGCCCTCAGAGCTGTTGGGTGGATTTGGCTGAAAGCTCTCAGGAAGGCAGCAAGGAGGTTACCAAAACTGAGCTGAGGTTCTCCAGGCTGAACAGCAGTGGGCTGTTCATGCTCAAAGCATGAAGCTGGTTTGAAAAACTCCAAATATGGGACTAAGGATGCCAGATTCATGAACAACATTTTGTAATTGTAATTTGAAAGTTTGCCATAGTCTCTGCAGGCTTCAGCTGAGCTTCATGGCATTTTTCTGTCATATTAGATATTTGCTTTTTTTACTGCAAATATTTAACTTCCCAGTGTGATTCTGTGAACCATCTGCTCTGGAGTCAAATTGATTTTTTCATCTATTATAACTATATATATAGATATATATTTTCATCTATTATATATATTATTATAGCTATTCTGATAGCAAACTATGGGAATTAAATCCCAAAACAAATATAACAAATATATGATGCATAGTCATACTATAACAATTTATATATTTTAAGCCTATTAGACTGTTGTAGACAGAGGGATTTAGTATGGTTTGTATGTTGATTTTATGCACAAAAACATTAACTGGTATTATCTGTGTTAGCAGCTTCTGGATGGAGTTGCATTTCTGTGAATGTAATGCAGAAAGAATTGGAGGGTTCAGTATTTGCCTGCAAAAGGAGTGGTGTTTAAGTGAATGTCTTCCCCATGGTGTTTAATTCTGCCTAACACCTGCTGCCCACTAAGCTCTGCTGCTGCTTTCTACAAAGTATTCAAGAGCTGTACAGGGTACTGGTATTTCTGTAAATGGGTTTCAGTTATCTGCTGTGAAGAGATTGAAATGTCACTAAATTAGACTCTGGAAAAGCTGTTCCTAGTTTTACAGACTATTTGAGCGTGACAGTGACTGTATCCAAAAGCACTACCTGTGATGAAAATTTTAAGAATAATGCAGGATTTGAACAAAAAAAATTCCAAATAATGTTTTTAAGTTAGGCACAAAACTTTTCAAGTTTTAGAAATGTATTGAGTTGCAATTGCGAATCGTGCCGGTAGCTTTCTTATGTGTTTGAAGCAGATACTCGGTGCTGAAAGCCTAGAAATGTGTTTGGGAACTTGGGTTGCAATCGAAGGTCCATTGGCAATAGCACTACTGTTATATTTGCTTCCACTGACTGCTGAGGTGAGAAAGGGCTTTTTTCAGCACTCAGGTTTTCTGAAGTATATTTACCTGCCTGAAAGTCACATGGGGAGCGATGATGTGGGAAAGATGTGGGTTGTGAGAGCTCTGTTAAGCCCTGCTGGCAGCATAGGCTGAGCTCTGGCAGCACCAGGCTCTCACACACCGGGATGGCAGCCCTGGGAAATGATAATTAAAACACCCCCAGGTGGGTCTGTCTGACTTGTAGGGTATTTCAGGTGCTGTAGAGGACAGCAGACAGCTCTCTGGATTGCAAGCGCGATTGGAAGCGAGGTGTGGGGGACAATGGGGTGTCTGGCAGGGGACAGGGAGGGCAGGGTTTCCTGCAGGGCTGGGGCTGTTCTTTTGCTTGCCTGGTACGGGCAGGAATTGAGGATCCTCCTCTGTAAGAAGTAATATACTGTGCTTTGTGTTCCTCCCAGGGGGGTGCTGGGGCTGTTTCCCGGCTCCTGCTTTGAGCTCAGTTCCAGCCCACACATGCCACCAACCGCAGGGTCATCCGCCGTGAGCCTGCTGCCTGTCTTGGGCAAAGCTGCAGGGAAACCAACCTCTCTGGAGAAAAACACATTTTATTGGTCAAATGTACATGGTCTCTTACCAGTGTTTCGTGTGAGATGCCCTTTGGAAGTTTTTCGTGTCCTCATGAGAGAAAGCAGCTGTGGATGAGACAGCATCACACACATGTATTCTCTAGTCTGTGTTTTAATTGTCCTTCCTCCCTTCATAATTCCTTGCTATGGAGATTACAGCTGAGATGTCGTAGGAGAAATACAGTTGAGACAATTTGTGTCCATGAATATCAGATGTTTCATTTCGGAGTGCCGTGAGCCCTTCCTTGGAAACAGAAATCACTTGAAGGTCTTCCTTTGATCATATTTTATTTATTCTGAAATAGGTAGAAATTCACTTCCACAGCCTGTCGTCTCCAACTCTGAAAACTGGAATAGTTTTCACATCTGTACGGCCAGCTACGGAGGAGAAGATTCGGCTGCCGGGCTGTGCCCATCTCCTCCAGCTGTGCCACAGGTGTGCTCCCTGGGCCCGGAGTCAGCTCTTCCTTGGGATGAACACAGACAGCAGGAAAAAATGAATTGTTCATGTTCTGCCACTCAGATTTATCTAGAGATTTCACCCTCACTTGATTAAAAAATGTACAGACCAAATTGCAGTGCTGTGTGAGGAGTAGGGTGGCAAAAAAGATTCATGCCTGTTAAAGTGCTAACAATTTCATGAGAGACTGAGACTTGTGTTTTCTTTCTCTTTTCATTTTTCCATAGTGTCATGATTAGGGTATCCAGGCAGGATGCAGAGGGTTCACCTCCCAGTTGGGTTTCTATCGGACGACAGCTTCACCTGGCACTTCCCCCATTTTTGTAGAAATACCTTAGCAGGTGTTGAGTGTCAGCATGGAAAGCTTCAGTTGATGTACAGGCATTTTAGGAAAGTAGGAACCACCTAGAGTTTTTGGAAATAAACGTAATTTCACATTAATAACTGCTAAGTGGGTGTTAGGCTCCTCAGCCTCTGATAAGTGGATGTTTGGCTCCTCAATATAAATATTATGCTCCAAAATAAGGCATTATTTGCAGCATGTGGTCAGAGCTGTGTGTGTGTTCCTGATGCTGCAGCTGAGTTCCTGTAGCTGTGGTGGAAATGGATCTCTAACAAATGGGACCAGGGCTTTTCTGCTTCTGGGAGGAAGGGAGAGAGCAGGTGGGCTCCAGGCTCTGCCTGCAAATTGCTCTTTACTCAGAAAGCAAGCAATTAAGTGACAAGGGGTTTTAGTTATCCTTTGCAAAAAAAGCATCAAGCTGTTCAATGTTTGTGTGAAAACATAATGACAGTTAAACGAGCTTTGTTAAATCTTTCATAAAACACATTCGGGGTGGAGAAGGCAGAGGAGTTAAAACAAAGTCTAGCATTTTCCCTATAGACTTTCCAAATACCGAGGTCTGCAGAGCTACGGTTCCTACGTGCAGTTGCTGATTTCTGCCCACAGACGTTTCTGTGAGTGGCTGTTTTGAGAGTGAAAACTCAAAGATACTGAAATTTCTCCTATTCCATCTGAAGTAATTTTTCTCCAATCCAATTCCATCTGAAGTCCATTTTCTCAGTTTTTCTCCAATTTTCCAAATAGGGGAATTTTTGTGTTTAAATGCAACGGTGTTTTTAAATACACTGTTTCTTCATGAAGGCACAGGTAATTATTTCAAAAGGATCTTTACAGAGAAGAGAAGAGGCAGGCTTTTGGGGACAGCTATAAATTTCTTAGAGAATCCCATTTCCCAGGTAAAATTGTTTTATAAACTACCCCTGGATATGGAACCCTTTATGAGAGCAATCCAGGTCTGGGTTTTACAGAGATTTTGTAAAAAGCCAAGTCTGTACGTGCTCAAATGCTGATGTAAGTAACTTACACCACAGGTGACTGACAGCTGCTCTGTTTCCAATTTCAATGATTATCACAGTACTGCTTGCGTTTGTCATGTATTAATTAGGTTTTAACATGCCTCAACTTTGTGTTAGTATCTTTTTATTATGTTATTATCTAAATTCAAATTGAAAAGCATGGATAGCAGCATACACGGTACCTTTCACAAAATTTATCTAAATATCTTGAAGAAAAGGTTTTAATTCACGTTTATTGAGATAACTAACAAATAAAACCTGTCCTCTCTCTATTTTTTTTTTCTTATTTATATTCCTAGACACCTATTTTATCTGGCTTTCAAGTCCTCAATATGGTGAATGTTTGCTGTTTAAAATAGAGCCATTCCTTTGCAGGCCAACAAAGGAATGCTCGTCAGGGAGCCGAGCGTTTGGCTTCTGTGCTTCACTAACCTGCGCTGATGCTCTGAGGAGGTGGGTTGTTTCTGTTGATCCTGGCAGTGTCAGTGCGTTTGATAATGAGACATCTCCACTGTGACTTACGGCAGTACAGAATAGCAAATATTGTTGCTAACTTCAGTTTGTGCAGAATAACTGTCACGAAGTAATGCAGCTTTTTGTGCGCCTCCCTGTTTAACAAAGGCTGTAATTTCAATCCAAACAAGGATGTGTTTGGTGTGGAAAGACAATTTAATGGAGGCATATTTCCTCCCATTTACAAACCAAACTCTATAATAAACTATGAGTCAAATCACAGTGAGCTTAGGGAGATGCTTCATTTCTCATACACTCATTTCTCTCCTGCATAGTGGATGCTTTGAGGCAGCAGACACATTTCCCCATCTCTGATACTCTGGACAGAGCTCCATGGAGTGTGAGCTTTAATGTCTCACAGACTATTTCAAAAGGAGCTTAGAAGTGGCTTGTACAAATAGAATCATCTCCTTTTACCTTTGTCTTTCATGGTTACTATATTTTTACTATAATTTGAGGCAGTGATTGGAATGAAGATGTCAAACTTGTACTGTGAAACCAGTTCATCCAGCAAGCAGACTGCCTCTTTGGTGTTTGGAGAGTGATGGAGTAGTATATGCCATATACAAGCTCCCTTCAGCACTTGGTTTGGGTTTAAGACTGGATTAAAGCCCTGGGGCCAAAATACTCTTGTCCATTCTTTGAGGTCTCAGTAGGGAAAAGATGCTGCTGCAGAGAGAGCTCAGACCCGCACTTTAGCCAGCTCTGTGCTGGCAGCTAAAGGTCACCCCCACAAAATGAGAGGACAAAATCTTGCAGAGTGAGGATAATTAGGATTCTGGTCATTATAATTATCCCTATTAAGGGTCAGAGTGTTTGGGGCTGGGGTCCCTTGGGGCAGGTTTTGGGTGCTGCAAAGCAAAGGGGCAGTTTCTGTCCCCCTGTTGTCCCACCACTTGTGGAGCTCATCCAAGGTTGACTGCCCCTTGCTGGCATCTCTGAGGGCTTCAACTGTGACCCGTTGAGATGCACACTGATGCTTCTGATGGTTGGACTAGATGATCTTAAAGGACTCTTCCAACCTAGACAATTCTATGATTCTGGTATTTCCATTCTGTACTGCTTTCTTGTATTGACTCTGTAGGGAGCTGTGGGTTGCCTCATTAGTTCACTAAGGTGGGAGTTGAGTGGTGTGGGCTCAATCTCTGTGACCTTACCCACCTCCCATTTTCTTGGGCTCATTTTTTTTTTTTAGTAGAATAGAGTACTTCTTCCACCTTTTTTTTTTTTTTTAGATCAGTATTATACATAAGTGATATGAAAACTAAGCCAACGACGAGAAGGTCATGCCACAGAGTCTATTTATGGGGCAGTGCACTTAGTGAAGCATACCTGGTTTGAGCAGGCTTTTAAGCTTTTTGGGGCAGGAACTATCCCTCTGCATAGCACTGAATGAGTCCTAAGAGGGTAGCACCCAATTTAGAGTGGGGTCCTTAAGGAATGATCATTCTTGCTAAGACAGATACTCTCACAAGCAGGTAGCAGTTGCCGAGGCATTCAGAGAGATGTAAAATACTTGTATTTGGGCAACAGCATCATCATCTTTCTTAGGAAGAAATTTGATTGACTAGGAAAAAAGGTGTGAAGTGCAAACATGGAGCCAGGAGGTACTCATGGGGCAAGGCTGGTGAGATCCACAAAGACAACTCTGCTGTGTGATGTTGACCAGCCTCGTCATCTCCTCCGTGCCCTGGTGAGTCAGTCCATGGAGCCAGAGAACCCACCATCCTGGATTTGCATATCCTGATCTCATGTTTCACCTGAAATCATGACTGTGTAAATACACATTTGCCAAAAGCACAAGGAAAATGCTCATGGCTGCACACTAAAATAACAAGATACTTCCTTAAATTTATCTGCATGTTTGATATTGACTCAAACTGGTCTGAACACACAGTGTACAAAGGTGTTGACACACCAACCTGCTTGGCAGAAACTCCATGTTATAGTCTAATTTTATATTAGTACCTGGCCTACCACTTGATATGCGCTATAAAAGCTGTACCACATAATGATTTCAATGGGCTGACAGTCAAAAAGGAAGCCAAGAATGGAAAAACAGCCATTGCAAGGGTAAAAACTGAGTCCCATTGGTGGAAGCGTAGCTGGGAGTTTGCAATGTATCTTACTCCTTTTTCCCATGCTATGCCTGAATAATTTGCAATAACTGTGACAAATTATCTTCTCTCTTAAGACTGATTTGCATGCTGTATGGGAAAATTGAAAAACTGCAAAACCACCCAGAGGTGGAATGCCCCAACAGGTAAGACTGAGTTATTCTTCAGCCTGTGGGTGGTTTTGCTGCACATGTGGATGGGTTTTTCCTCTGCAGCCAAGTCATGCCAGAAATGGAGGGGAGTATTTAGGAAAAGGCTGAGATTCTCAAGTGATATTGCTGCAATGGCTCAGGCTGAAAATAAAAAAAAAACCAACACAACAAAACACACAAAAAGCAACTATGATACCTTATAAAACCTCTAATGATAAAACCATGATAAAATCAAGACAAACTTGGTCATGGAAATACTTGTGAAAAATTTCTGGCATTGGCCCTCACAAAGTAATGACCTCATGTCCTGTCCCTTAGGAAAAATCTCTTCCAACTTGCTGCTTTGCTTTCAGAAAATGCAACATTTGTCCATAATTTTCTTTAACTGACCTGAGCTATTATAGACTGAGTCGTTCAGTGAGAACTAAGATCTAATGAGAACTAAACACCATCTGGGATGTCTAAATCAGGGCCAAGTTATCAGATGTTTGAAAGTGCCAGTGTGGCTGTTGTTGAAGATGTTTGCCAGGTCCAAAAGTTAACGTAATCATTTGGAAAGCTTGCTTAGTTAAAAACTCATTCCTGAATCAGCGGAATCAAAAGTTGCTAGTTCAGAAGCAGCATTGGTGTTTTCTAGCCCAGGTCAGCTGCACAGTCAGGATGTGGAGCAGAGAGCTGTTCCTGGGGGGAGCCTTTTCCTCCAGATAAAATCAAATGATAGGGGGAGTGACACCTTGTGTTGGTAAGTGGGGCCACACCTGAGAAGTCTTTATCAACCATATCGGGTGGGAGTCATTTTAGGGGCTCTGAATTACAGTGTCTGAGGGACTGGGTATTTTAGGGACTGTGGTACCTATGCTGGAGGCTGAAGACAGGCTGTCTGCATCTGGCCCTCTGCAGTATTTTGGTTTCTGGAGCTGTGTCTGGGATGATGTTAGGGCATCAAGAAGAGAGACTGCTACCTATTACTGCTGTAATCTTCTGTTTAAGACCTGCATGCAGCTTTGAAGCAGAGCCATATGAAGACATCACCATTCTGGTCTCATTCTGATTTGAGACATCAAGGAAGAAAATTAAATAAGAAGATAATATAAAAACTGCTTTGCAAACTATCCCACAGGTATGATGAAGGCGAAGCGTAGCAGATAAAATATAGAGAGCAATTCCAAATCCATTAGCAGTGGATGTGCTAAGAAGCCCCATGTCTATTATGGAAATTTGTGGGCAGCTGTCCATAAATTGATAAAAATGCATATTCCAAGCAATGTTCACCAAGCTGAGGCTGGAACAGTAACAGAGGAGCTGTGCAAGGCTCTGGCACTTAAGTATTCTCCATAACTATGCACACGCAGAAACAAAGACAAGGCTGGGAAAACCAGAATTAATGGCAATGCAACTTAAAAAGGAGAAGTTCTTCACAAGTTCTTATAGAAGAAATGAGTCTGTTTAATGCAGAAAATAGGAAAAAAAGGAGGAAAATCATAATGTATAATCAGGGGCTCAGTCTGACTTGCAGCAAAAGCATTTCAAAGGTATTACTGTGTTTGCCTTTTCAAGCCAATACTATGGAATAAAGTCTAAACAAATGAAGAAGCATATGGTGCATATAGAAGAAGCATATAGATGCAATAACTACCTGGTCATGCAAAAGAGGCAAAGGTATACAAATAATTATATGGGTAATGTTAACTTTAAAGCAACTTGTTTGTGGAAAATTAGGTTCAGGGGGAAAAGAGGAGGCTAATAAGATAGATTTTGGAAAGGAGAATGAAAGATTACTGTGGGCAATGTTGTGTGAGGTTTTAAAGCACAAAACACTCCCTCATGCATACGACCAAGCACCTGAGGCTTGGAAGCTTGCCTAAAGGTGGATTTGTATTATGGACACTGCTGAGAAAATTCCGTATAAACTTGTTTCTGTTGATGTGAAAAATGCAAAATAGGCATCTGCTGACATGAGCATAAAAATGTCACCCAAAGGATTTCAGATTCAATTTATATGAAAAAAACTTGTGGATTAAATAAAACAGCAGAGCGTATCAATATGGGATACCAAGAAATACAGTTGTTAAAAAATTTTCTTTCCCTTTTCTAAAGCAACACATCTGAGGAAGAAACCAAACTGACTTTGTCATGTTTTTAACTACAGTTGTGCAGATACAACTGTTTGAATGGTTTATACAGAATTTTATCACAGAGGGAAATCAAAGCATCTATGTCTGAGCTGCATGGGAAGCTGTAAGAATCCAAATTAGAAGAAATTTATTTTATTTGCATGGGAGACATCTGGCCATGGAAAATCCAGTCTCTACATACTGTAAGTAAAAGTGAGAAAGGGATGCATGTGAAGTAGAGACATCTCTTTGTATGAAGCCTTCAAACTATCGGAAAGTGCTCATATAATGGCAGCAGGGCTCCAGGTACAAGCCTTTGTAAACTACATTTGATTTTGTTAAGTAAAACCAAGTGAAGGATG
>BJBW01001116.1:1192-235087 GCA_004320125.1 Scolopax mira
GGGGGCTCCCTGGGCGCCCTGCAGACAATACAGCCGGGTCCCTCCTGCCCAGAACCTGCCCTGGCCAAGATGGCGGCCGAGAAAGAGCGGAAGTGACGCGAGACTCTCATTAGCATACGGGACTCATTGTCCGGCGGGAGGGGAGGGGGCCGCGCCCCGGGGGGGAGGGGGCCCGAGCCCCCGTGGATTCCCGCCGGTCTGGCCCCCATTCCGCCCCGCGGGCCAGACATCCCCGCCGGCGGCGGCGGCGGGGCGGCGGGTTACACAACCCCGCCGAGCGGGGGGGCTCTCGCGAGAGAGACGGAGGGAGCCACCGCCGGCGGCGGGATCTACCCCGGCCCCGCTAGGAGGCGCCGCGCCCTGCGGATCGGTCCGGAGAGGCAGCTGACGCCGCCCGGTTATCCCTCCGCCACCCCCAGCCGGGACTACATCCTGTCCTGAGGGGCCTCCGCCGCCGGGGCGGGGGCGGGCGAGCGGCGGCGGCGGTGCTTTGCCGGCCCCCCCACACCCCACGTGACGGCGGCGCGCGCACGTGACCGCGCGGCCGGCGGCACACGGTGGGTCTGGTGCCGCGGCGGCGCCCCCGCCCCGCCCCGCCCCGCCCCGCTCGTCTCCGCGCTCCGCCGGTTCCCCCCGAGGGCGGGGCGGGGCCACCCCGGGGGAGCGCGGCCCGCGGCGGAACCCACCCACCCACCCTCCCGCCGCGCCTCACACCATGGACAGCGCAGCGGCGGCGGCGGGGCCTGAGGGGATGGGGCCGCCTCGCCCCATCCCGGGCGCAGGCGGGGAGCGGGCCGGCACCCGGTGGGCCTTTCCGGAGCTACCGCCCCGTTCCCCCCCCGGCGGGTCCCGGAGCCGGGGTAAGTCGAGGGAAGGAGGCTTCGAGTGAGGTAATGGCGGCTCTGAGTGCGCCCTTAGGATCAGGTGTGGCGAAATCCTTCGTTGCTCTAACGGTGTTAGTCAGGAAATGCGTCGAGGAGACTCAGGATGGGGCTGATTTGCACGCCCTTGCACGCCCATACCCGAATTTGCCCTATTTTAGCTTAATTTACTGACAGCAAGCGCCCAAAGGTGGGTGTGTGTGAGGCATCTGGTGAGCTCGGCAGCTACTCACCTGCCCAGGGGGACACCGGGCCCCGGAGCAGTGACACCTGTGTCGTGACAGGACGCATGTGCCCTTCTGAGACAAAGGTGCTCGAGATCTCTTCAGCAAAGGAGGCCCGATGCAGCAGCGCTGTATAAAAAGAATCCTGCAAGTGAAAGGGAACGGGTGGCTTTTGTTCCTTCAAAACCACACAAACACTTGAAGGACGAAGCAAAGCGTAATTCCTTCCATCCTCCGCGCTCGAAACCTCTCCGGTTGGGAGGGACACGCATTGTAGCTGAGCCTCACAACACTGGAGAGAAAAGTCTGTTTTCGAATCCGGGATAAAAGCCTAGAAAAATTGTCATAAATTACTTAGACTTCATGAAACTCAAGGATCTTCTACATTTTCAAGTGACTGATACCCCAAGAATGTCTGCGCTGCTGCCTTTATCACAATCCACATAAGCAGCTTTTATGAAGAATTTAGTGACATGTCATTGTATTTGTTAGCTTGCTCTGAGGCTTTCTAGCTCGGCAGAACTTAGAAGTAGGCTGCTTGTCACCATCTGCAAATCACACCTTTATTTCACCAGGTACTTTCACGGTGTCTTTACATTAATGGTCATAAGAACCAGTGAGTCACGGAAAGAGTCTTTATCATACAAAACCTACCTGAAAAAAAACAAAGCTTGTGCTTTAGCATTAGAAGGGTTTCTAGAACTGAGGTACTTAGGAGTTTCTCTGCAATGCACATACATGAAGTGTCTCATCTAAGGAAAGCAAAGAAAGCTGGTTTGTTTTTTCTGTAATAACTTCAGTTTGCCTTCCAAGATGGTTTTTATTTGATGGCACAATTAAGAAAGTATGTTGGAAAACGTTTCTGGAGCACTGCTAAGCTGGTGCACTGTTCAGAAGCCATTGACTAACTTCATGGCTGCTTAAGCCAGTTTGGTTGCTATCTACCCCAAACTAACTTAGGATTTTCCTTTCTCAAGACTTTTTAATTTATGCTTCGGCACTGACCACTTTTTTGCCGTTGCTCATTAGTAGAACATTTTAATTTTACTCACCTAACTTGTCTCTTACTGGTCAGACTTCTTTTCTTCTTAAAATTAATCAAAAATTTAGAAGAAGGGGAGAATTGTTTGCAGTACATTAAATAGAATTTTGTTACTTGTTTCCCTTCGTTCTGAAAGAAGACAAGAGGAAATGGGCACAATCTTCAACATAAGAAGTTCCATCTAAACATGAGGAGGAACTTCTTTTTTTTGAGGGTGGCAGAGCCCTGGAACAGGCTGCCCGGGGAGGTGGTGAACATCTCCATCCCTGGAGACATTCAAAACCCAACTAGACAAGTTCCTGTGCAACCTGCTCTGGTTGGACCTGCTTTGGCAGGGGCTTGGATGAGATGATCTCCAGAGGTCCCTTTCAATCCCATATCATTCTGTGATTCTGTGACAATAACACAATGATAAACAGTTCTAAAGGTTTGGAATGAAGAATGGTAAGTCCTGCAGTTGCCTGACCTACTGAGAGCTCTACATCCATGTGATGCTTTTGGTTGTATAGAAGAAGACTTAAGTGAGAAAATGGATTGCAGTAACAGAAAAGAGAGATGGAAGTTGGCAAGCACTGATTTAGATGTGGGGGCTGAAAGATGTTCTTGGGTTATGCCTGGCAGATGGGCTGGAGAAGATTGTCCCATTTAACTCACTGCATTGGTCACCACCATAATTTTGGTCTCTACCATGGATTTCTTACACGTAGAAAAGAAATTTCTAAGAAAATACAAAAGCAACAACAAAAAAAAAAAGTGTAAAAATACACCACC
The DNA here is from genome assembly GCA_004320125.1 of Scolopax mira. NCBI lineage: Eukaryota > Metazoa > Chordata > Aves > Charadriiformes > Scolopacidae > Scolopax > Scolopax mira. The sequence continues at coordinate 4,111 of BJBW01001116.1, forward strand.
ACCAGAAAAACAAATCCCTGACCCATAGACCTTCTAATCTAAGGGTTGAATTTGGGAAAGCATAGTAAGAAGTGTCTGAAGGTTAGAGGAACTGAGTTTAATGGAACATGATAATGGAATTGGAAATAGCAATTATATTTGATAGATACTTGATGGAACATGAGGTGAAGATATGTGCAAAGGATACAGTAGCACTAGCAGAAATAGTTGCAATCCAGGCAGGAGAACTGCACAGGCCTTTGGACATCTTTCCATGTCCCTCCTTCTGGGTGTGAGTACAAGTATCAGAATAATTTTGTATCACACTGTAGTTTCTTGATACTTCTCAGAAGAAGCCTCCAGGGCAGGCTGGCAGCCAGAGCTGTTGAAGACCGAGTCCTCTAACCAATTCCTCAACATCATCAATAATAATTTCCAACTGTAAACAGCATTTCCAGCCGTGATGGTGATACCCAGTCTAGAATTAGGGCCAAAAAGGGTATGGAAAAATTTTTGTGAAGAGTTCAGAAACTGGGAATTGGTGTGAAAGGGAATTAAATTAGATATGGATAGAAAAAAAGAGCATTGGAATGCAGAAGTCTGCTCAGTGCACAAGATGGGTGATACAGGCAAATTTTTTTAAGGCAAGGGAGAGAAAAACAGGAGGGAAAGTTAATTTAGCAGCAGAAGTGTGAGCAGATGTGAGCCATTGCCTGCTCTGGGGTAAAGTCTGCAATGACAGGGCTGAAAAATCTGGGGGGAAGGGTGAGATGGTGGGTGTAGAAAGCAGTCCTCAAGTGATGGACAAGATCTGCTTCTCATTTAGTTCAGTGAGACTTTTCATGGTGGTTTGCACATTGTGACAGTTGTCAACAGCGAGTTAGAAAAGAAAGATGAGAATAAAACATTCGTATGAAAAGATTGGTTTTAAAGGTAAAATTCAGGCAGTGGAGAATAAGGAGAAAAGGAGCCCGGAGCCTGTTTTTCTCCTGTGTGTACAGAGTGAGGCAAACAAAATGAAGCAAAAGTTGATGATAATAGTCTTAATACACTTTTTATATCCCAGAAGTGGGTATGGTTTCTCACAATAGAGCATGGCCATTAGAAAAAACAGTAAGTTCATAGCATTGTAAGAGACTAAACACCTAACACCAGAGGGGAGACAATTAGCATTCCCGAGTTAAATAGGTATAATTGAAGATGCGTTGTGTTACTGATTCGGGTCAAAATTGGGCTCACATTCCTAATTGTACTAGTTTAGCAGCAGAACTATGTTTGGTTTTATTCAAATGCAAAATACTTAAGACAGCTGTCAATGGCTTTAACCAGCTAACATTAATTATATAATAAATACAAGTCCCCAGGAAGGAATCTAATTTAGTCTGTATCAAGATGAAAGTAGGGAAGAACTGTCCTTTTCTCCTTTTTTTTTAAAGAAGATACTCATATGGAGCAGGTCTGTGATTAGAGCTGCTTAAGTGAGGTTTGCTTAGTTGTCTGGGGTAACTTGAAAGGAAAGGTTTACCCCTGAGTCAGACCAATAAGAACTTTATCTTCAACACTGAGATAATTTCACTTGGAAGCTGGTCAGTCCAGTATCATGTCTTTTGGAGGTGATGCTCTACTGCCGTGACAAACTACATTCTTTCTGTGGATATAGGACTGACATCTTAGATGTTGTCAGTGCTTTCAGAAACACTCATTCATATCAGATTTACTTAATGAAAGACGTTCATTAAAATTGAAAAATCACCTAACTTCAGTGTGTCAGTAATTTATCACTCTGAAGCAGTTTGTCTTTTTTACTGCCCCTGCACTGTACAATAATATAATTATTTTGACAGGATTCACCCAACAGAAGTAGTGCCACATGCTGCCTTTGCAAGAACAAGCAGAATGAAAACTGGACTAGAAACGAGCACTCTCCCAACACGTGACTGTCATGACATGACATTCTCCATCCAGTAAGTAAATCTGGTTATTTTCATCCTGAGTATCCCCCCAATAGTAGTGGGACAGAAGACCCCAAAGCATTCTCGAGCAGTGACTGTAGGAGCTCAGTCAAGATCTTTCCTGTTCTGGAACAAAAGTAGAAGTATTGTTTAGTGCTTAGATTTTCCTGTTTATGAGCTTCCCAGGAAACATCAAGTTCTCCAGTGTGGTTTTGGCTGGGTTCACCTCCTGAGGGTAGGAGATGTTTGTGAACCAAACACAAGGTTGTTTTGGGTTTTTTTATTATAATGCACCACCATACCAGGTTGATCACTCAGTGCAACTACCTTTGCAGGGATAACCTTCCATGTTATTATCTTTGTCTACTGCTGCTTTGTTGAAATCCCTCTCTCAAGGGCTGAGTTCTCAGATCTAATTTTGTATTAAAACTTGCGATTCAGTGTCCTTCTCTCCACACTCAATGTATTTTCCCTGAGCAGTAACAATCACAATCTATAAGAAGTCATAAATGGCCACCACGCTTGAAGAAAGAAGGTAAAATGTGGCAGGAACTGAGCAGGAAACGATGCTCAAAAAGTTCTTGTGCTTTATAGAAGTTCTATGATTACCTTCTTTATTCATGTCTTCTACAACATGGCACTTTGGAGGCAATACATTGTAAAACAATGACAAAGTTTGATAAGGAATCCTTTTGACTGTGTGTGCCCTGTTCATACTGTTCTTAATGTTACATCTTGTCTCTGGACAAACCCCTGGAATGCTAATTGTTGAAAAACTGTTGCTGAAGTCATCAATGTATTGAACTCAGTAGGCAATCTGTCTTTTAATTCATTTGTGCCAAGACTTCAATCCAGACTTACACTTGGAATCTTGGTAGACCCTTAAATAAATATTATTTATTAGTCATCATTATTTTTTACTGTTGATATGCAGCAGGTTGTGCAACCTTGCAAATGGCTTCTACACAGTCCATTGGAAAATATGTTTTATTATAGTTGCTTGTATGGGCAACAAGGTACATCTTTATTGCAGGTTCAGGTTAAAGCCTCAGATTTTAAAAAACCAACCAACCAAACTGGAACCGACGCCAACTCCCTCCAGCCTCAGATCAGACAAATCCTCACCCACGAGACCCAAACCAGACAAACCATTTTGGTACTGGTTTCACGTTCGTTTGGATACGTTAACCAGGCTTCGTTTTTCCGAAGTGGTTGTCTTCAGAATCATCAGATTCATTCAGCTTCAGAATCATAATGATCTGGGGCAGAGGGATTAAACTGCTTAATCTTGTGAATTACATACCTAAATCTTCATAGGACTGACAAAACCCACACCTCAGGGTATGAACCTGTCCTGCGTATCCCTGAGGCAGGGCTACTGAGGGTGTTAGGGGTGTGGGGAGACCACAGCTGCCATGTGTTTAGCAGAGCAGGTGCTAAACCCTTGGGCAAGAGGTGGTATCAATTTTAGTAGCCCCCAGTTCCACGTTTCATCTCCCAGTTGGGGTTCCACATGATAGAAAAGAAAACATCACGCTAATACAGGGCTGCTTATGTCCCTCAGCAGAGCTCTGGCTGGGGACATGCATTCAGAACTATTCTGAAATCAGCCTGCAAGCACCAAACTTAGGATAATCCTGATGATATGGCACATGTAACTCTCCACAACCCATTCTTCTTTAACTTCAACTCTTGTTGGGACTGCCTGCTTGAAGTTTAGCACAGGCTTTGGCTGTTGGGGATTTGAACAACTGAGCCTGCTGCGTAGGAGCTTTCATACATCACATTCAATCTTTAGCCCACAATAACAGAACATGGGAACTTCCCAGAGTCCTGCCTCTCTGCCAGTGGAGGGAATCAGTTTCCCCTGCAGGGAAAGTGAATATCAGTGGTGCAAAATGTGAATTACCTTCTTCTCCCTCTTCATTAAATGTGGCCAACCATGTATATCCATGATATATACCAATTTAAGCCAGGAAGGAATTAAAACTCCTGTTCTTGCCAAATGATTGAGTGCTTGCAGACACAGATTCCTAAAAAAGTATAATAAAGTACATTCACAGAGTATTTGTATCTTCATAGAAAATGAATATGGATGTAATTAAGAAGAGCTGATTTATGTGCAACTGTAAAACCAGGGACATAAAATGAAAAATTCTCTGTAAATGTCAAGTGTTTTGTGGTGGCCAAAACAAGGCACGTAGAGTATTGCAATGGTATTAAGAAAGAACTGAAAATTAAAATACCACTATATAAATCCCTCGTACATGAATATTTAAGACATTGCATGGAGTTCTAGGCACCTGATCTCTGAAGATTATAGTAGAACTGTTTCTCTATTCTACTCTGCTGCTGACATTTTGAGAATAGTGATGTGTGGTGTGGCTTTTTGTCTGAGGAAATTAAAAAGACAAGACTGAGTAGGATTGGGGAAGGAGCAGGGTCTATAAAATAATAGGAAAAGGCAGATGGGAACATAGAATACTAGAATCATAGTTTGTGCTGGAAGGGACCTTAAAGATACGATTCCAACCCCCCTGCTGCAGACAGGGACACCTTCCACTATATCAAGTTACTCAAAGCCCCATCCAGCCTGGCCTTGAACACCTCCAGGGAACTTCTACTTGTTGAAGGGGCATCCTACTATCTAGTGGAAATCTCCCCTCTTCCAGTTTAAAACCATTACCCCTTGTCCTATCACTCCCTGAAAAAGAGTCCCTCCCCATCTTTCCTGTAGTCCCTTTAGGTACTGAAAGTGGCTATAAGATCCCCTGGAGCCTTCTTTTCTCCAGGCTGAACACCCTTAACTCTCTCAGCTTGTCCTCCAGGCTGCACCACAGCCCTTTGATCATCTTCATGGTCCTCCTCTGGACCTGCTTGAGCAGGTCCATATCTTTCTTTCCAAGGAGTCCCAGAGTTGGAGGCAGCACTGCAGGTGGGGTCTCACCACAGCAGAGCAGAGGAGCAGAATCCCTTCCCTTGTCCTGATGGCCACACTGCTTTTGATGCAGCCCAGGATGGGGTTGGCTTTCTGGGCTGCAAGACCACATTGCCCACTCAATATTCAGTTTTTCATCCACCAATAGCCCCAGGTCTTTCTCCTCTGGGCTGTTCTCAATCTAAGTTTTAAATAAACAAGGCACTTCACAAAATACATGCATTAAAATTGATCTTGTTGGGGCTGAATTTATATTCTAGCAAATGGTTTTCAGGGTGTGTAAATTTAACTAAACATCTAAAACCTCACTTTCTGGTCATTAAAAACTTTGTAAATGTTTTCAATTTAAAATGTTGATTTTAGCCATGAAACCTCCCAATGAAACCTATTCTCTGGAGATTTCAGTGGCCCTTTAGACCCAGAAATTTATTTCTGTATATTTTATTGGCTCTGATTAGCCTGCACCAAATACAATTTATATATAATTTGCTGGAAAAGTACAGGCAAATATCACAAAACGTACAGTTAAGTCACTATAATCTGGTTACATGTAGATTCAAAACTACAGCTACATTTTTTATTATTTTAAAGCAAATTAAATATGAAACATTTGTCTGACTAGTCAGAAAAGAAGAAAAATATCAGAATCTGTACAAATTCACTAAAGAACAAAGAAATGTCTCTAAAGCAGTCTACTGGAAAATAAGCTTTTGTTTTAAAGGTCTATTTTTTTTTTGGTCACTGTGATAAATTAATATTTTCACATAATTATCTACAGACTTCTTAATTTTTTTTCTAATATTAACAACTGTATCTAGTTTACTAAAGGAATGCAGACAAACACAAGTCAAATAGGTGTAATTGTTAAGACATTTGTTTCTTCTCCTCTCCTACCATTAATTTTCTGACACAGGCATCCACAGAACTACCCGCCTCCCCCCCCCCCCTAAAAAATTAGGGAATATTTTTCACACACACACATATAAATATATATATATTTATCAGAATAATTTAATCCTTCTGATTACTTCTTCCCTTCTCCCCTCACATGCATTTTTAACTGCAAAGGCTTTATAATTTCCGAGTTCTGCCTATATCAAACTGTGAAACTAAAAAAAAAATATTATTACTCTATTTTATTCATCAGGATCTGGATCAAATACAGATTTTACATTGCAAATTGTTACTTGACATAAGAAATAGTAATCAAATGTCTTCAGTGAAGTGAATTGGGTCTTCTGTCACCCTGCAAGTTGGGTGAGATGTCATATTCCTGTGTAACAGATTCTAAAAGTGTTTAGTTTCTAAAGAAAATAGGAAAAGGGAATCATCTATTTCTGGACAAACACACAGAATATAAAGTTATTCTATACATACAATTTTCTTTCTTATCCAAAGACTATTCCTTCCTTCCAGTCCAGGAACAATTTTACAAAGAACCAATCACTGTACTCATCTGTATTTCCTCTTAACCTACCCAATCTATTATCAGTTCTGCAGTAGCTGTTCCATGTATCTGCTTTAAGATACAGGTATGTATGTGCTGAAGAAAGAAAGGAACTAATTGGTATATATTTAAAATACTATCTGCAAACCGAAGAACAAAGATAAAAAATTCTGCAAATTTTTTATGTCCTTGCTTGTCTTTATTTTGAAATCATCTTTAGCTCTTGCTGAACAGTGATTCATTTCTAAATGCAAAAGATCATTTAGCTTTGTGTTCTTTATTAATACTTCATTATTTTTACAAAAATAGAATATAGCATTAGTCTTTAATAGTTTTTAGTTTAACATACAGTTCATTTATTTTGAAAGGAGCATTTTGGGCTACAATGTATTTAGTTTATTGTTCGTGGTTCATTTAATTGTTAGTTTATAGCAGGTCTTCTAGGCACTACACAAATTATCAACCTTCTGCTATTATAAATTAAAAACCACAGAGATGTCAGAACATATTTTCTAGAAAAGTTAATTTCAGAATAAACTATCACGTTGTAGCAAACAAGGTCAAGAGTCCCTTTAAGAAAGAGACTATTTCATTGCCTCCCAGTTTAGATTCTCCATATACACGGTCCACAAATGAAATAGGAACCTGTTGAAACAAGCAAAACTATTTTTAAGGCTCAAAACCTAAATAATCAGATATGCTGTAAACAAAAGAATAGCTTTTGAACTACAACAGGTTTAGACATGGGAAGAAGGCAAGCACCAGATTATCTTTTTGTCAGTTCTTACCAGTGGCTTTAATGATGCCCCATAGCTGGGGAGCATGAAATTATTTGGTTTATCATCTTTAAAGATGATCCAAAGACATTACTCAGTGGCTGGATGATCCACCAGTCAGAACAAATTTAATAGCTTAAGTGCACTAAAAGCCTGGGGGCTTAAAATGAACCTTCACCACTTTCCTTGTTAGTTAAATTCAATACCTTTGAGCCAATGCCTCAGGAAGACAAAAATCTCCAGCCACCATGAAACAAAATTCTCTGGCCTCACCACTGGAGAGGAGATGACACCCGAATATGGCAATTAGTGCATATTTTACCAGCAATACTGGCCTTTGTCTTTAACCATTTCACAGATTATTTACAGGATTCAAGGACATTTAAAACATTACTTTTGTTTTCCTTACTTAAGCAATAATACTGTCCAGATCAACTCATTACTTATAAATACGTACTGCTTTTCAGTAACTTGACCACGTACAATTGACATATGACAGGACGTTCTGCCAACACTATTAGAATATTCAAGAATTTACATACATGTTTATGTGCAAAATTGAAATGCTTCAAGGGCTAAAATAAAGAATTGCATTTGCAGAAGTCATTAAAAAATTGGCTCAGCATTCTGTTGGCAGTTTAACCAGAAATCATCTGGCAAGTGGAATGCAAAAAAAAAAAAAATATCACCACACCCTTGCATCTGTGCCAGGACTGAGGATTTCTCACAGTTCTAGCAGATCAGTCCACAGTAGAAGAGAACTCAGGGCAAGAAGATGGTAAGGAAGATACCTACAAAGGCGCAAAGACTCAACAATGACCCTGACTTTCTTAGTAGGGTCCCTTTGATGATCCCAGCAGGTATCCTGGCAACTGCAGACAGCTCATCTATGGGGCATGGACAGAAGTCACTGAGTATGTTGGAGGGCAGGACGTCAGAACTGACGTTCCCAGACCAGTGCTGAAAGAATCTCATCTAATAAAAAGGTATCCACTCTTTCCCTTCAGTATAAGAATTAACCACTTGTGGTGTTGCTGGACTTTGCCTTTCTTGCATAATTAGTTCTGTCATTAGTCTTGAAAGGAATGAAAAAGGGGTGCATCCAGGACTACTCAAGTATAGCTTTTATTAGTTTATCTTAAAATCCATTTGTTCCTTTTAGACCAGCAGGTCACAATCTTCATTTTCAACTTTGCTTAAGAAATATTTTACCCTCACAACTGAATCTGCATTTTACAACTGCATAAAAGCTCTTATTCTGCCTGTAGAGTCACAGCACCCACAAGCCAGGACTTAGACATGCAACTGTCACCTCTCAAAAGGGTCTTTGCAGCAGCAGCTGCCTGAAGAGGTGCAAGCAAAATTGCATTTTTTTCAGGCCAGAGAAGTGTATTTCACTGTTCTAAAAATGTCTAGTAAGTAAAACCTCATCTCATCCTGGATGCATAGACAGGGGAGGATTTACTTCAGCAATATTAGAAAGCAATGTGTGAATGCAGCAAATTTCTTGGTGAAGACCAAGACATTAGGGAAAAACCCCAGCTACAGGCAGGATAGTGATGTTGCTCCCTGAGCATGAAATACTCTACTCAATGTTGACCAGGAAACGCAATACACAAGATTTAGAGAGAAAAGTACCAGCAACAGCATTCTCTGACAATTCAGTTACGAAAATGATGATGAAGAACTGGTTCTGAGATTTGGCTGCAGAGACAATTCCAGTGAATGATCTTTAAAGACACCAGCAAGAGCAATTCAATGAAATATAAAAGGCAGCAATCAGACCACTGGAAAAACAGTATCTAACAGTTGCTTGGAGTTCTTTTTCAACGACTGTAGACAGCTTAGAAGTGGAAAGTTGTGATAGTTGGGAAGTTGGGAAATAACACGGCAACAAATGACAGAGAACAGAATAAATGTGAAATAGAATCAGGTTGCTGGAGAAAACAAAATGATTTGAAGAGACCTAACTAGAGATGCCTGTACACTATGAATGAGCAAAGAAAATGCTCAGAGCAGCTTCACGGTATATTTTGACTTCTTTCACTCGTTTGAAGAGCCTTGTAAAATTGTATGTGGCTAAAGAAATAGCAACAGGAAGAGGGAAAGATCTGAGAAGGGGAGTAAATAAATGGAATTTCAGATCTGGTACTCATCTGAGAATGCTGGAAAAACACAAGTTCTACGTATGTAATTTCTTTGTATTGATTTGAAAATCCTGTGTCTTCTTGGAAGCACCCAAGATTTCCTATGCTCCCAATAATCTCTATCAACATTTAAATGCAAGCATAATACATTTATCAAAACTTTTACTGTACCTCTCCAATAGTATATCCTAACTGTCTAGCCCGAACAATCATCTCCATCTGGAAAACGTATCCTTTAGAAACACATTTTTCCATTAGTTTCTGTAAGACTTCTTTTCTGTATAACCTGTAAATGATTACAAGAAAATTAAACCTGAAGCACAATTTGTGAACTTTTGAAATTATGACAGTGCGTAGGAATCTTAACTGTAATCACTCACTTATATCATTACTATTTATAAAAATCTTTTTAAAAAGTCATAGGAGCAAGAGTTCTTGAATCAAGTCTATTGTTTCTTACACCCTGTCCAAACAAAATCCATAGTCTTCTGTAAAGAAGGTCTGTTCTTAATTCAGTTCCTTGTTCAGCAGTTTCTTAATTGCAAATAAATGAACTTTATGAATTGCAAACCAGACCCATACCTGAAACTCCCTGTTAAATCTGATGCACCTGGTCTCAGCAAAACCTGAGTTATGAAATTGGCACCACGACTGTGAAAGAAAACATGAAATGTCAAAATTGCTCAGCATATAACTCTGAGAGATCAAGCAGAATTTATAGAAAATGAGTAAATACCCTACTAGCACAAAGAAAACCATTTTATTGCTTAATGTGAAAAAAATTACATTTCCAAGATGCTTTCACTGCTAGATTTGACTAATAAATCACAGAATCTTGAAATCAAACCCCAATGTTTTGTTTTTCAAATGATTAGTACGTTATTGAACTTACCTATCAAGGAGAAAACAATTATTTTGAGAAATTAGACTTACAATCTGGTTCTTTTTGGTAAAACTGTCAGTACAACTACACACCAATACAAAAGAAATAAATTTAACAACAGTCAAAACAACATTTTTCATCTAACATTCGCTGCTAAGTGCAGAATGAAAATGCTTTCTGTACAAATGTGAGACTTGGATTTAAAAAATAAATAGGAAAAAAAAAATCAAGGTTCAGTTTTGGTTTAACACTGCTTTCATAGCATGATAAGGAGAAGCTCCACTGCTGAAAAACATCGTGAGACTGAAGAGCAAGTCATGACTATCTTGCCAAGGGGACTATCTTGCCACACAGATAAGATGTTCAAGTCCTTCACCTTGACCAGGATGGTGTAAGAGGATTCATTTGCAATGTTCATTTAGCTTTCTTCCTTTTTTGAGGTGTATATTTTACTTCACAAAAAAAATGAGCACTTATTCCAGCCATTAAAAAGAGGAGAAATCCAAATATTGTCCCTGTGATACCAAACCCAGATCAGGCTGGTAACACAACTTCTGCTCCTACTGCTTTCCATTAACATATAAATCAGCATTAACTGATGCCTATTCTCTTAAATTGGGCATAAGAGAGGAAGACTATGCAGAAACTTGTTGATTACCTCCTCAAAATCTGTAAGTGCCCATAAACCTGAGATGCCAGCCCCATATACTACTTTGACACTGTTTTCCTCTTTTCTTTTGGGTGAGGCCTCTGTCTGGTGCTCACTGGAACTCTTTTCCAGTAAGGTCTAAGTAATGATTTATTGACATTGATCATGCTAGAGAGTTCTTAAGACAAATCAGTGTGTCAACAGAGGGATTCAGCAAGTGATTTACTGTTTAGGGAAAGGGCAATCCCAGCTATTAAAGCTGACTAAGTGTGTCTATGACACTTTTGTCAAGTTTAAAAATCTCAGCTCATCCTTTGGATGATGAAGCTGAAAAACTCTGCTGATGCCATGCAGATTTGTCCACTGTTCTAACCCATCTCTCAAGCCCAATCATATTATTACTTTCTTTCTTGGTGAGTTTTAACCAAAGAATTAGCAAATAATCTATGCTTCTATAATTTAATGTAATTTTGCAGTAACCAGTACTATTGACCAAAGACTCCGTTCAGCTCACACAGACTGAGTTGAGTACTTGGAAGTATTATTTTTAAATAATGAGTTTATGTGTAAATATCTAGAAAAATACCAACCTGATTAATTTTCTTTTCAAATCCCAGCCATATACTCCTCCATTTCCTTTATATCTTGTTCCAGATACAATATCAAAATTGCCTTCTTTCTGCTTTCTATAAGCAATTGGTTTTATCAGAAAAACAGGAGAAGCATTTATATGAAGGCATTACAAAATAAGAACAATCACTCTTTCAGTACAGTCTGTGTTTTACAAACCTTTGAACAAATAAGTAGAGAAGAGAAAAGCAACAGTTATGGTGGTTATAAACATTATGCATTTAAAAACCTATTATTTGTGCTCTTATAAAGAGCTATTTTAAGGAATCTTACGATTGATTATCTTTTGCCAACTATGTCAGACAATTTCATAGACTACTTCATAAATAATTTATTAAAACCGACATACATTTTTAAAGCCTCTCTCTAGTATAACAGACAGAATGATTTTAAAATACAGATTTAAGTATTTAAATTACACAAAACCATGGTAAGGAAGGGAAAAAAAAACCCTGGAACTATCCTTAGTCCACGCTATGCCTGACTGCTGCAGAACCTTATCTAAAATGTCAGGCCTCTAGTACTACCTTGCAAGAAAGTTGAAAATTACAGAGGCTGCTGCCCTCAGCCTCCAATGTAACATCTTTCAGCCATTTTCCACAAACTGAAATGTTACAGGGAGAGGAAGGTAAAAGGCAGGCAAAAGTAATTCACCAATAATTGAGGACATGGCCCTCCAATCAACATCCCTATATGGACACATGGTGAAATGATCAGAAAATGGCATTTATATATCTCTCTAGATACACACTTTTCAAAGCTGAACAACCATTACAAAAGGAAAAGTACTTTGCCAAACATGTTCTGTTACTGTAAACTTGGGGATTTTTGCTCTACTTAGGAACTAATTATTTCTCTGTATTTTTGGGGAGAAATCTAGTGAGGTCCAATCACTTTTATTTGAATTCTTGCCTTGCCAATTTTCTTATTACAGCTAGACAGCTCTGCAAGAATATAAAACTTTCAAATATTACAACAAACCAATAAAAGCTCAGAAGTCATTCTCTCATACTACAATAGTCACCTACCTGATAAACTCGGGAATAAATTTTGGCTGAAATGAAAGGAAAACAGATCAGAAAAAGGGGTGGCAGTAAAAAAAAAAAAACAAAACAACAATGAAAATTTAATTATAACATAAAAAACACAATACATAAAATACAGACTTACATGGTGAGACAGGTCAGCATCCATAATAACAATGAAATTCCCGGTGGCGTGCTTCATTCCATGAATATAAGCAGTGCCTGATGAAAACAGTACAGAAATAGTTTCCCTCACTGTTTTAACATATGCAATCTTCTAGCCAGTCTTCACTTATTTTCTAAAAAAATCTCTGAGTTATACTAGAAAAGGATCAATTAAAACATCCGAAAATTTATTTTTAAATGTATCACAGTGGTCAAACATTAAAATTACTTTTCCTTTTCCCTGCAATTTCAGCACTAGATTTTATACATAGAAACCTTGGCAAACCCCACTGCACTGCAAACGCCCAGAGGAACACGACTTCATAAGTGGGATACTATTTGAAATAACCTTTCCAGAAGTGCCATAGGCACTTTTGAGCCATAGCAAACTGGAAATAGCAACAAAATAATCACAGAGTTAAACAACCCCCTTGCTTTCTAGACTGATTTATTATTAGTAGCATATAGATTTTGGGTCGTTCTCCTTGATACCATGGATTACATGCCAATATCTATCTGAATAGTGGGGTTTTTTTTCTTTTTCTTTAGATTTTGTTGCCTTTTATTTATCCTATAAGAAATGGTGTAACTATCCTGGAACAAGCTGTGCTATTAAGTTTTCCTCAACAGTGCAAATCTGTGATCTGAGCTGTATTATTCAAAGATAAGACTGCTTTGAAGGACAGTGCAGCAGCACACCAGAGATAAACAACTGACATATACTCTTAACTGAGTCAAATTACTCTCAAATCTTTCTGTTAACTTCATAAAGAATAGATAAAACTGAAACTAAAACACTGTTAACCAATGTTCTTATCAGGCACTCTCAAAGAAAACTAAACTTCTGGTTAATGAACAACCTGCTTTTCCTTCCTTTTCCATGTCATTTGCAAAGTTACACAGTAGGAGTGTCACAGATTTGTGTACTGTGCATTATTAGTAGACATAGTACAGGAAAAATTTAAGTTCAGTCAGTTCTAATCTCTAATACTGGTCAAGTTAGGACAAAGGATGAAAAGGCAGAAAACAAAGATATGTAGGCTTTTGAGTTTCTTAAATAAATGAGATGTAAAAAAAGTATAGAAAAGTGATTTAGATAGACAATTCAGTATCAAAATTAGAATGTTATTAGCTGCAGTGCTCCGTGCACAAGACACATCAAAACATACCAGCACGTGGAAGTGGGGGTTTCCAAGACATTTAGCAAGAAAGGCAGATACTGATTAACAATAAATCATTTATCATTTTGTGCCTTCCTGTTACGAGGGGAGGGATAAGGGTATAACATGAATCTTAACAGATGGAAATCTCTCCACTTTAGCTTAGGATAGTTTCCATACTATGAGTTTTAATGTCATTCATGACTTCCTTGGGTATCTGCTTTTTTCTAAAGCAGCATGTTTTTTAGCTTGTTCACTTAGAAAAAACTTGATGAAAACATATATTTCTGCTTCTGAGCTTTAATGTGATTTTCCCCGAAACTTTGTACACTAGAATCAACCAAAGAATACAGCAGATTTATTTTAATTTTTTTTTTTTTTTTAATACTAACCAGAGTTAACAAGGACTTACCGAGGCCCAATTTTCTCGGTCTGGGTCTTAGAAGCTGTGGGATGTATCAGAACAAAATAAATACATGTATTACTCGAAGTGCAGTTTTTAATTAATTTTAGTGACACCTTGATATTTGCCATTTTCAAGGTATAGAAATATTTTAAAATGTACTTTTCATTTTTAGAAATCTAGGTAATACATAAATAAATTGTCTGTCAAAATACATCAGAAACAAACCATTATATTAAACAGATATTTGATCAGGTCATGTTTAAAAACAACCCTCTTTTAAGCTATACTTAGTATCAAAGACAAAAAGGGGGGAAAAAAAGACTCTAAAACTTACTGTAGATTGTTCTTAAAGTAATCTCTATAAATAGTACAAATAATTATTAAAACCTTACACAGTAATAGATTAGGAAAGTGTCTGACACTGCTTACAGCACAACACTGACAAACTGAGCGTTGGGTTTTTACAGTGTTCTATGATAACACTTTTATTGCAAAATTAAAAGTGGCTTTTAATGGCTCATAAAGACTAAATAAACACCACTATCTCATATACAATTGACGGTTATATGGTAATATAGTAAAAAGGGGAAAAAAAAGTAATCCTGTTATTGAGGAATGCAACCAGACAGATTAAAAATAATTCACAAGGCCAGACACGCTTTCATCTTTCCAATTTCCCTATTCCTGCAGTCACTTAAAATGAAATTAAAGCTTATCCAAACCTCATCTCTCCCTCAGGCACACACAAAGGACACTAACAACCACTACTCATTACTCAATAGCACACAGCAACGTACTAAGTATTGAAAACATTTTGCAAACAGTAATTCATGCTTCTCCACGTTAGTTGAGGATGCCTCCAGGCACCTCCATGACTATCAGAATTTTACAGTTCTCTAAAGCAGTGTGCAAAAACTTCCATAACTTGTTTAAGGACCTAAAGAAAGGGCAGAACCCAGGGACTCTGTTCCAGTTCTCTAAGGACTTCAAGTACTTTCCAAACCAATAAAAATTTAAAAAAAATAAATAGAGAATATACAACTCACTATTTTATCTGACCCATATATCTTTTCCAACTGTTTAGCAATTTCCTGTGTTCCATCTGGGCTTCCATCATCTATGATGATAATTTCAAAGTTGTTTCCACTGAAACGAGAATTGTTTTTAAATGAACAAATGGAAAACCCAATTTCACTTCCAATGTCATTTTGAAAAGCATGAAACTGAAGAATAGAACACAAAGGGATTTTCAGACAGTTAGAAACACATAGTTTAGTTATTCTCATAGCCATAAGAGTATGCTTGTGGTGATAAAATGTGACTCAGTGTCCCCGTCTCAGGCCCGAAGCTGGCGTCACTCCCAGCACATCCCAGTGGTACAAACCCCACCGTCACCCCAGTGCCACCGCAGCGTCCCGTTCTCACCTGGGGACTGGGAGAGATGAAAAGCTAAAATTGCCCGTGCACGTTCACCTGGCAACGCCGCGTTCCCTGGCGGCTGCTGCAGGAGGGATCAGAGCTTCCCTCATTATCCTCAGGGCCGAGCTGCACCCCTCCCAGTGAGTGGGGTACACCCAGCTGCGGGCACTCCAGCACTAGTGAGAAGGGCTGGACCTTTCACAATCTAGAGATGGTTATTGCTTTCCTCAGCAGGGACATCATTTTGCAAATTTTAGGGACAGCCCTGGCAGAGGCTGCCCAGGGAGAGTCCCCTTCTCTGGAGATTTTCAAGACCCGCCTTGATGCAGTCCTGGGTAACGTGCTCTGGGCAACCCAGCTTTGGCAGGGGAGTTGGACTAAATAATCTCTAGAAGGTCCCTTCCAACACTGACAATTCCGTGATTCCGTGCGTTTCCCGGCTCTTCTAAGCTTCTCGGCTCCACCAACACCTGGCACTGGGTACCCCTCACCACTCCGCCCGTCCCCGGCACCGCCCGTCCCCGGCACCCCTTCCCTGCGGCTCTGGAGGCGGCCGGTTGGCTTCCTCCCTCCCCACAGCCCGCCCGGGCAGAGGGCCGGAGCTCAGGCTCAGCCCCAGCCCCAGCCCCAGTTCGCTGAGGGACCCTAGGGCCCGGCAACCCCCCACCGGAGGCCCGACAATTCCTCCCCGGGGCCCGGCACCCCGGGGCCCGCCGCAGCCGGTACCTCTGGTGGAAGGTGCGCACCAGGAGCCAGACGACGAGGGGCAGGTTCTCCCGCTCGTTGTAGGTGGGCAGCAGCACCGAAAACTTGTCAGCGTTACCGGCCGCCATGTCGGCGCGCTGACGCAGCCAGAACCGGAGGGGGAGAGGGGGGGGACGCAGCGCAGCCAATCAGGGCGGGAGGCGCGGCCGGAAGGGGCCGAACTCAGGGGGCAGCCGGGCGGAAGCGGAAGTGTTCTCTTTTCCCTCAGCCATGGCGGGTAACGCGGAGGCGGCGCGGTTGAAAGCTGAGATCGCCCAGCGGGAGCGGGAGCTGCGTGGGTTACGCGAACGGCTGGCTGCCGTCCTGGCCGGGGGTGCTGCGGAGGACGCAGCGGCTGTAGAGGAGGCTGCCGCCTCTGACTTTTCTGACCAGCTTCCTGCTCTGCCCGTCCAGGCCTCGCTGAGCCCTGCCGACATCCTGCGGTACAGCCGGCAGTTGGTGCTGCCCGAGCTGGGCGTGCGGGGGCAGCTGCTGCTGGCCCGCTCCTCCGTGCTGGTGGTGGGCTGCGGCGGCCTGGGCTGCCCTCTGGCCCAGTATTTGGCCGCGGCTGGCGTCGGCCGCCTGGGTCTGGTGGATCACGACGTGGTGGAGACGAGCAACCTGCACCGGCAGGTACTGCACGGGGAGGCCCGCCGAGGGCTCCCCAAAGCGATATCTGCCGCCGCCGCCCTGCGGCTGCTGAACTCCACTGTTCAGTACGTGCCCTATTGTGGTGCCCTGAGCCCTCGCACTGCCCTGGAGCTGGTGCGGCAGTACGACATCATTGCCGACTGCTCTGACAATGTCCCCACCAGGTACTTGGTGAACGATGCCTGCGTCCTGGCCGGGAAACCCCTGGTGTCTGGCAGTGCCCTCCGGATGGAGGGGCAGCTGGTAGTGTATAATTACCAGGGGGGCCCCTGCTACAGGTGTCTCTTCCCCAAGCCCCCTCCACCAGAGACGGTGACTAACTGTGCAGATGGGGGAGTGCTGGGCGTCGTGCCAGGCATCATGGGGTGCATCCAGGCCTTGGAAGTGCTGAAGATTGCTTCTGGAATGGGTTCTTCATTCAATCAGTTCATGCTGATGTTTGATGCCCATGAAGGGAGATTTCGCAACATCAAGTTAAGACCGAAGAAACCAGACTGTGCTGTTTGTGGTGACAGTCCAACTGTCACCTGCCTGCAGGATTATGAGGCATTTTGTGGTTCTTCTGCAACAGACAAGTGTAGGACTTTACATCTGCTGCCCAGTACAGACAGGGTATCTGTAGAGGAGTACAGAAAACTGTTGGATGAGCAAGTTCCTCATATATTGTTAGATGTTCGTCCACAGGTAGAAGTGGATATCTGTCGCCTGGTGCATGCTGTCCACATTCCTTTGAGTAAATTAGAAGAAAAGGACGAAGAGTGTCTGGAATATTTAGAAAAAAGAATTTGTGAAGAAAAGCATAGAACTAATGGCCAGGCATATTTTCCTGTATATGTTGTTTGCAAATTAGGAAATGACTCTCAGAAGGCTGTAAGAATTCTGCAGGATTTACCTGTCAAAGAATTTGGTTCTGTATTAGCTAAGGATATTAAAGGGGGGCTCATGGCTTGGGCCAGTAAGATTGACCCAACGTTTCCTCAGTATTAGAAATTTAAATGGTGAAAAAAGTACAAATTTTCATAGGGTTTCATTTTCTCTGTGTAATGACTGTATCATGTGGATAAAATAGGAGATAGAAATACCATCACGCTTTTTTTTAATGGTAATTTCTTAAAAAAATTGTATATATATATGATTTATTATTTTTTTTATAAAAATGTGAAACTGTCCATGGAAATGGAACTAAGTGTGTTTCTTGTTATTACTCAATAGTGAAAACTTGGAATAACTACTTAATTGTGCATGTTATAATTGAGAATGACTCCCAATTAGTAATTATACCCTGGAGAATGACAAAGGACAGGAGTCAAGCATTGAAAGTTTTTACTCATTTTCCTAACTGCCTAACAAATTGAAACAGTGCATTCAGTAATTAAAAAAAAATACAACTAACTGCTAATCTCCATCTGGTCACTAGCACTATTCAACCTATCATAGGACTTGCCAAGACAATGCTGACAAGACTGTTTTGCTCAACAACTTTTAATTCTCTGTAGAAGCATTGTGTATTTATGAAAGAGAACTGCTTGCTGCAAATAACGCCATCTGCATAAGCGTGTTCTGTTGAGAACTTCCAGGGCCATCCATCATCGTTTGTTGTCTGGCCAAAAAAGTGTATTCTCTGACTTGTGTAGAGGTGTAACTGAGGTTAAGTGTTACTAAGACATACGTTTGAGCCCAGAAAGTTTGTAAAACATAAAGAAAATGCTTAGACTTCAGAGACTGAGAGATGAAGAGGAGGCGAGAGAGGAATAAAATAGATGTGTGCCCCCTCTTCTGCAAGTACAAAACCTTATTTCATAAGTTTTCTTGTGTTGTGGTAGTTGCATGTCCCCTAACAAAATAACTGCATTATTTTGTTAACTGGCATGAGGAGCTACGTGTATCTGAAAAGTTCACCTAGATGAACTAAATGAAAAGAAAGAAAAATAAATAGCTTCTTAACAGAGAGCTGCCCGAGTCCTCATCACTTAAGCATAGTAATTATCTTATTATAATTAATTTAGGTATGTATTTGCTTTACTTTCTGAGGAGACAAAGAACACCTGTCATGACTAATCTTTGTGTTATACAAGGGCAAAAAAAAGTAGTGTTAGTAGTAGTTGAAAAGGCGTATTTTGGTAAAATAAATTCGAGAACATCCATACCGCCTACTTTATTATAACACATCTTGGGTTTAGCAATAATAATCTCGTGAAGGGAATAGTTATTATTTATAATGTGAATTTATAAATACAAGGTCATATCTCTTGCCTTTTAGAAGACAATGAAAACATAGAAGACCATGATTTAAAAGTAAGTGTTAGTGCTTTGTGGTGTGTAGTGAGAGAGTCGTCAGTCACAGCGTTTTAAGGGGGGTTGTGGAGGTGTGGTTCAGTCAGAACAGCTGGCTTCTGGTGGGTTTCAGCTTTTGGGAGTTGGGAACTAGAGGGATTTGTTTGAAATGCCTGACCTACTTTTTTCTTTCTTTACTATGATGTCAAGAAGAGACTGAATCATAAGAGGGAACAGTAGGAATAATTCTCTAATGTCCAGTCTTCCAATGCTAAACAATGGATGGTGTGTCACACAGCCACCTGACCAGAAAAAGTGACACTTTTTCAGTCATTCATAGAAAGGTCAACTTACAGACTTTACTTGCTGCTCTTAGGGAGAGGGGAAAGACTCACTGATTATACATGAGTCTACTTCCAGTGGATAGAACTCATGTGTAAAGTCTTTTCCCTTTTTACAACATTTTAGCAGCAGATGCACACAAGCTCTGTAAAAAAAAAAAAAAAAAAAGAGGGAGATGACATTAAAACCTGGGGTGTTTGGTGGAAGATTTTTTGGTAGCAAATTTATAAGTGCATTTCTTGTAGCAAATTTTCAAGCAGGAAACCAGACTCAGATTTGTGCTGTACAGAGAACAGTTAATGCCTCAAGGCTCTTGAGAACTCTCTAGAAAAATCAGCGTAAGGATGAATGAAAATGGACCAAAACCATAGAATGAGAACAGAACTGGCAAAAAAAAGTAAATGCATCAAGTCAGGCTGGTGAGAGACAAACTTTCAAGTATCTTTCCTATTAAAATGTCTTTTTGGAAAGACCATTCCTGTCAGCCTGTAGGGACTAAGGTCTAAAGCTCTTACAGGAGTACAGAATCTGAAATGCATCTTTTATTTTTGCATAAAGGGAGTTCAATGCAAAACTAATTGGGACACACAATATAGAGGTAGTTACTCTGGAAGGAACTGGTGGCTCAGTTCTGGTCTCAAGGGAGTACACAAAATGTAGGTTTCTTAGGGAGGGGGGGAAGTGTTCTCTGACTTAGGATAGCAGTTTAATTCTCAGCAAATATGAAAACATCTGCCATGCATCTTAGATAAAGATGGGCTCTGTGGTGCTTATCAAAATTTCATTCTTTACATGCTGTTTTTTTGTTTCGTTTTTAAAAAGTTCAATTTCTTTTTCCCCCCTTGTGGGCTTGCTGAAAGGATACACGAGTCTTCCTGTAAATGAAATCCTGAGGCGGTGCTGGGCTCTTTGGAGATAAACTGAAAAAATCACAGGTCATAAGATCATAACAAAGCCAAACCAGTTATTATTGGAAACTTATCTTTTGTTTTGACTCGCTTTATTTCTGGAACTCTATAAAACCTGTAGTGGTTTCTCTGTTCACCAGGAAGTATAGTAGCAGAACTCTGCTTAGAAATTCAAAGAGAAGCAATAAAACTGTATCATTTTGTATCACTGCCAAAGTAATGTCTAAATATTGGTACATGTTGATATTGTGAATGAAGACAAGCTGCTTTATTCAAGGAGCTCATGGTGTAGTGGGTCTAAGTTGTGTTATGGGAAAGGATAAGATCAGTCAGTATTTTTCTCTTCATCCCTTGCTGTTGATATCAGGAGGTTGATTTCTGCTTGTTTGGTTACATTCTCTTTTAAAATGGCTTACTAGAGTTTGGCACAGGAAACAGCTTCCTGTTAGAGGTTTAGGGTAATAGAAAGTGCCTGCAGCATTTACTCTGAATTGTGGCATTTTAATGTTTTCCATAGGTAGGTCTATAGGGTTGCTTCACAGTTCAGGGACAGAGTTAAGTATCTAAACTTGTTTTGTCCTTCGATATGGTTATTATTTTAAGGCAAGGCAAATCAGGCTGGTTTAGCTTTCAGACATATCTAAAAGGTGTCTGCATACAAGGTACTAATGTGCATGTCTCGATGAGCTAAAATCCTTCTTGTTTTGGTGGCAGGAGTCTCTTTTATCTCAAAACTGCAGTAAATCAGCACTGACCTGCTATCAAAGTGCATGATTTAAAAAAAAACAATCCCCCAACAATTAATGGAACCATTTGTAGGCAAATGTGTAAGAGATATGTCCAAAGCTAGTTCTCAAAGTTTGTATACCAGAATTTTAGGAATGTGAGCATCTTTATTATTATCATATTGGTAAGTGAAATTTCTAATGAAAATATAACTGTTCAAAACAAAACTATGCTTAAAACTATATGCTTAAAATACTTCTAGAACAAGTTTGTCTTTTTCTTTTTATAAATATGAAAGCTCTAAGCTGTCCTTTCTAAAGCTACATCAGGAAAAAGAGTTTTAAGGACGTTTGCTAGGTGGCACTGCAAGTTAATAAACCAGATCCTTCTCTAGGTTGTGAGAAGCAGGTCATCCCTAGGGAGAGCTGAGATTCACTTTTGAAAAAAGACCAGGGAAATAGAATAAAGTGGAGTAGGGCAATTGATTGGTAAGTACAATATTCCAAGAAAAAAGTGTAATAGAAATTATCCGTCTCGGGTAAATTGTCAAGGCATAGTTTGTTTCAAGGACTTAACCTGAGGGGTTTTTCACATGCTATTTCAAAATGTTTTTGCAGCCAAAATGGATAATTGCACAGAAGAGGGCTATTAGAAACACTAGCACAAAATTAAATGTAGATCTTAAATCTACAAAGCACCACTGCTAGTATGTTCCGAATATTATTGAAAAGCATTGCAGATTTTCTTACTTGGTTATGGCAGGGTTTTTTTTAAAAATCAAAGACACTTCTTTTTTTGTCCTTGTTGTTTTGTACAATGGAACTTAAGGCATAAAATCTAAAAAATAGTAAAAAAGTCAAAGTCCTCTAAGTCAGAGAATCCCCACACAACAAATTGGGCTTTTTTGGAAAACAAGAACTGAACTTGGAGACCTGATGCATCAAAACAAGCCCAGACAATTATATGTGCCCAAAGTTCAGGCCCATTCCTGTGGTAATGAAAGTAGGTCGTGAACCTTAGTGTCCCACATGGTAGTGCAGAAACATTTGATGCCTATTACCAGTACTTAAAAGACAAAAAAATACCTGCAGGTGTGGGCAGTGCAAATGTCACGAATGAACCTTGTAACAATAAGCTGAGGTTTTTGCAGAAACATCAAATAACAAAAGCAGCAATGGTCTCTCCTCTCCAGCTCTCTGAAAAAAAGTGGAGTAGCAGAAGTGATGAAACAACAGGATGGAAATAAGCATATTAATTTGTTTAAGGCTTCTATAATTTTAATCATCTTTTAACTCCGGATTTATTAAAATAGATTTGAAAGATTTTCTCTTTAGAGTCTTTAGCTTTGTGTGTGGGATTAAGTTTACATTCCTTTAATGCTAAAGTTAAACATCTGCATTATGCTGGGAGAGCCCTTGGTTCATGGGTGTGAATCAGAAGAAGTTGTCCTGTGAAGTCACGGCACTTGTGTCAGTTTGAATGCTTGTGATTTACATTGAAATCCAGGTGCTGGTCAGAATATAGAAATGAAAAGATGGTGTTTTCAGTTATTTCCTGTAGTAGAATATTGCAACATTACATACAAAATGGTTTATATCATGTCTTGGTTGATTAGGTGACTTGTTCCTAAGACTGAGTCATTCTATCGCTGGAGATGAAAGAGCTGCTTATCACTGTATATTTTGGAAAAGGTTGACTCATGACAGTGTTAACACGAACTTTATTGTTGTCACTTGATTTACACGTGTCTCTGACTTACTAGTCCAGTGTTTGAAGCAGAATTAAAACACCTGAGTGAGGGGAGCAGTGGGTACTGTAGTGCTGTGATGAAATTGCTGTCTGGGTTCAGGCAGGGTGTGCAGGGCAGGGTGGTGCTTCTCAGCTGGGGGTCTATAAAATTGTGATGGCCTCTAAGACATCAGAAGATTATCTTTACAGTGACAGGGGGGAGAAAGTGTACGTGTTCCAGTGCATCTGAAGAAAATGCAGCAAGATAGTTTAACACTTTTGGAAAAAAAACCAACCCTGAAACAAATAAAACCCATCCTGCTGTGGAGATCCCCTTCATCCCAAAGCAACCAATTTCTCCAAAAGATACTGGGCATCTCCTTTTGCCTGGGTATGATTGTGTCTGTGAATTGGTAGTAAGAGGAAGACAAAGGTTGAATTCTTTAGGAGAAAGGATTTTTTGTAGACAAAAGTTTTTTTAACACTTAGGTTCCAGATTGGGGGGAAAAAAAAAAAAGAAAAAGAAATACTTGCAAATTAAAGATGCTAATATTTTTGATGTCAGGTATTACTTTTAATAGAACTTTTAGAAAATTCTTTTAAAATCTAGGAAGATAACCAATACCTGTCCATAATTTATACCTTTGTAATAGTTAATTGCTACTACATTTGCTCTGATTCACTGGCTGAATTTATGCTGACCACTTTCATTGTGCCAAAAGTTCAGTCCTAGTAACATTCTTACTGAACCTGTGTTGTGAAACTGCTGAAGTCATTGGTGGCTGTTTTATTCTTTTTGTGAGATGTTAACGTGAAGCTCCTCTGCTGGGGCCCGGTGGTGTCTGTGTGAAAGTTGCGATACAGTCGGAAGAGTGTGGGTCAGAATGTAACAAGGGTTGGCTTTTTCTTCTGGAGTAAGAGTATGTTCAGCCCCTGCTTTCCTTCCTGAACGACACTGAAAGCTTTTGCCTTTTATTCCCATGAATCACCTAATACTAATAAAAGGTGGCAGCTGTTTCTCACGGGAGAAGGCAAATGATTGACCTACAGCAGGTCACCTTTATCTGAGATCATCTAGGAAGTGCTCTTATCTGGGTGAGAGGAAACTAAAGAGGAATAATATAATGTCATCTTTTTATTTGCAAACCGGTTTTGTGTATTTCATAAAGAAAAATTACCTTGTAAAATGTAATGCCTCACAGCCTGTGGCTGCCTTGTAAATACAAAGATCTTAAATTGCATTGTTGGTTAGTAAAACAAATACACTAAGCCACACAGCTTTAAATGAAGCTCCTCAAATTAATTTGTTTATTTTTACTGTAGGCAATTCATTGGTTTCTTCAAAGGGCTGATAATGAAAAGACACTTTAGATTACTGGTCCAGTTTGTAGTTTTCTTGTAGTTTACCGAAATCTTGTGAAGAACAGTAGAATAAACAGTAACAACACAATCTATGGTGAAGACACAAACAGGCTGAGTTGTAGCAGACAGTTTGCAGTTACCTGGTTGCCTGCTGGCAAGTGGTTTCTCGGTGAATATGCTGAGTGTTACCTCATTTACAGGCAGCAGAAATGTGTATCCGCAGAACAAAGGGCAGCTCCACACTCCAGGTTGTGGTGGCGAGAAGCTCTCATGGTGGTGGAGCTGTGTAGCTTCATTCCTGAGGCCAAAGCTTGCCCCACACATCCAAGTTTGCCATGCCTGGTCAGGTAAGTTCATTTTTAGGAGGGGAAGTCTCACTGATGCTGTGGAAGTGAAGAACAAGGTCATCTTTTCTTACACTGGACTGAGTTCTTCCCACACAGAACCCTTCCCTGCTGGGTTTGGGGTCACTACGTGCACTGAGCAGGTTACTCCCAAGCTTGGACCCACACTAAATGAGAGAGGTGGAGCCAAGTCATCCTGTAATGGTATGAGAAGCTTGATAAATACAAACGGTACTGTGTTTTTTTGTTGTTGTTTTTGTTTGGGGTTTTTTTGATTACAGGACTTCAGTCAGAAATAATAGAGTAGCTTTGAAATGGCAGAGATGAATAAAAAGCGGTCACATCACTAGAGAGGTGAGCTGGGAGAAGAAAAGGGCAATCAAAAGCATCAATGACCGTGGCTGGAGGCTAACTAGAATTCCTCAGAGGAGGTACCAATCCTTTGAATTTCTGGTGGGTGTGATGTGGTCATACTTTTCCTCCCACATTAACTCTCGTAGAAGTGTAAAATATTAATGTGTATTAGGGCAGCAGAATTTGGGGCATAGTTAGCAAACACTGATGTAAACCACAGGAAAGCACACACACACACTGGTTTGTGGTATTAACCAGTTTACGTTACTGCTGGTTAAATACACCAGCTGCACTGCTTACCTTACACTGCAGCTTTGAAATCTTTGTGGGGAAAATAAATACAGTGCAGGAAAAGCAGCAGTACATGATTAGAGCCCGTGGTTAGGAAGGAGGTATAAAGATTTCCCAGAGCTTGGGAACTAATGCAGAGTTGTCCAAAAGAGTTACTATTTCATGAATAAGGCAAAAGACTGAGAAGAAATCTGAGTTTCTGCTAAGCTTGGCTGTATTCCTCCTGGGCAAGTCACTTTTTCCCCAGTCTGCTCTGTGTGTGTTGTGTTTAAATCTTACTCTAGTGACCAGATCCCAAGGAAGCAATTTAATAAGTGTGTTGTTCTAGAACAACTCTAAGAACTAAAGTTCATGGATTATGTGACTTGGACGAGGCAGTGGGGTATTGCATCTGCTCTGCTGGAAGCAATGGGAAATGCTTGGTCACTTATAGCACAAATACATTATGATGTTTATTATGCAGTCAGAAGCTCAAGCCATACAGCTGCACACTCCTCATCCCCATACAGCAGCAGAAAAACAACTGGTATGTTCTGGTCTTGACAGCAGGAAAGGAAACCGTCTTGTGTTTTTCTGTTCTCTAGTCTTTTATCATTGAATAGGTTAATTTAATCTTGTCTTCACAATATATTTCATATGATTGATTCGGCTGACTGTCAAAGCCAACAGAAATATATCTATGTGATGGTGCTGCTCTGACCTCTTGTTCTTTTTATTGTGAAGTACTTGCAATTCTAATATTTCACGTTCATGACAAAAACTGTAGCTAAGAACAAAAACTAGCTTCCATCCAAAATGATAACTGTCATATGAATCATATCAGAAAAGCAAATTGATATAAATTCAGTCTAGTCCTATTGGAGTACAAGTTTTACAGCCATAAAAGAAGCTATTCCTATTCTGCATCAGGGCTATTTAAAATTAGAGTGTCTGTTGAAAACTAGAATTGGACTAGGGCTGTAGCCAGAACCAAGATCTGGAAAGGACTAGGACTGCTTTGGTAGAAGAATCCAGGTGGAAGAATCCACACGATGTGGATGGATTCAGCTATAGCCCTCCCCTCTCCAGAGCCCTGGTGTGTGTGTTGCCTCTAGGCTTTGCTGACCTGACCCTTCACCGTTGGTCGCCAAAGGAAGAAACCAGCAGCTGGATCTTCTTGTGCCTTCTCCATGCCCATGGCACGAGGCCCTTCCGTGCAAATTGGTTGTAGTTTTCTTCGCAAGGTGTTCATGCTGTTGCTAGGAGACCAAATCTCTGCTCGCAAAGAAAGGTTATTTCCAAATTTAAAATGTCTCCTTATATATATTTGGCTGGGAAATGAAGTCTCTTATACAAATGGGCATTCACCTGCTCACAAAAAGTGAAAGAAAGTTCTTATTTTGTGAAAGAGTTTTCTGACTTCACAATGTAAGGGTTTGAAACTCTTAAAAAATACATCAGTGTCTAAACTTGTCTTTTTTTAAAAATATTTATATCTATTATATGTACACATATCTATTTGCACACCCAGAGCACAGGCATATTCCAGATGCTGTGTGATAATATCCTACATTTTAGGTGGAATTTATAGAAATTATTTCCAGGACATGCATATTGTCCATGTCAGATATGTTTTTGAAACTCTGCTCTCAACTCCTGTTTATTACTGTACTAGTGGAAGGTATCAGGTGTAACAGTAGTTAGAACTCCTATAGGTGCTGTTTCACCTTCAGTTTCTTAAAACTGGATTTGTGTTGTCTCTCTTTTTCCAGTGTTTCAGGTGAGAGTGTTCTTCAACTGTTACAAGTTTATCGTGGCAGTGTTTTATCTGAGATGTAAGAAGCAACAGCTGCTTCTTCTGTCCCTTTTTCTGTCCTTTCCTTAAGACGTCTGATGCACTTTTGGAATTAGGTTTATTTTTTCCCCGGAACCTCTGACAACAGGGAAGCACGTTACCTGTTTGGCTGTTGTCTAGGTGGCTCTTTGAATTGATCTACCCATTGCATTAAGTTCTGTGCATGTCTATAGATCAATGCTTGGTGATAGTTCTTTTCTCTTTTGAGCATAACATAGTGATGGTTTTGCTTTTTTTGACAAATCTGTTGTAAGTTTGAGAAGTATGGATTGATCCTCCAACAGGGAAACAGCAACAATTTCATAGTTTGTGTTAGAAAAGGTGCTCTGTATGTGGTTACCTTCTTCTAACTTTAAACATCTAAAGGTTAGATTCAAGTTCTCTCTGTAGCTAGGGAGAGAAACAGATCCCTCCTTGGCAGGGTGATGGATTCCAGCTTACCATGGGTGTCTGGGATGGCTGGGAAAACTCTGCTGAGCCCTGCTGGAGCCCAGTCAACCATGGTAGATGCCTCACTGAGTGAAGTTGCCAAGTAACCTTTTAGCAGTGCTACCATAGGCTTTCACTGGCACCTTGCTGCCCTTTGTCTTGGACTGGTACGTGTATTTGTGTGACTGAAGGGTGAACAAGGTCAGGGAATCTTCTATTCTTACTTACTTTTCAGCAAGACAATTTTTGTGGTCCCACAGCAGCAGGAGTGCTGGTGCTGGCAGAGTGGGAATGAGGGGTTTAGGTAAGACACATCTAAATACCTTAAACATTGAGCAACTGCATAAATAAAGCTAACTGAATATTTTAGTTCTGTGTTGTTTTTTTTTTTCTTTGAAGCAGATCTTGTGGTTTCTTTTACAAATAAAATCATAGCTGGTTACTTAACAGACTGCTCTTGTACAAGCAATGGAGGTGTTTACATTTTCCCTGTGTGACCTTGAAGCTTGTTGATTTTAGTCAGATAAAGCTGCATTAGCCTTTTGAAAACTTACCAATATTCCAGGCAAAAAAATGCTGCATAAATATTGTTTGTTGGCATTTATGTAGTGTCAATATGTGCTGAACACAAACTAGGGTGATGATGTCTTCATCCTAGTTTCCATGCAGATCTAACAGCCTGCTCTGGGAAATGAAAAGTCCCATATACAGAAGCCAAGCAGTGCAAGGGATTGAATATTCACCTCTATATTATAAAAACAATTTCTCAAAATATTTTCTACGTCCTTTTAAAGACGACTGGCGTGGATTGATGCTTTAGGATGCTTCATCCGGGACTCAGACGAGAACTGCTGGGAGTGGCCCATAGATGGCAATGTAGGATCCTTGAATTGAGCACATTCTCTACTCCACGTAGATCAAAATGTGTTATTTCACCAAATCATTGACACACAGGTTGGATTTGTAGAGTTTCTCAGTAACTCGTGCCTCTTCTAGCCATGCATTTTGAGCACTATAAAGTTCATAGTTAGAAATACAATCGTGTTAAAATAGCAAATAATGACAAATTTTGATTTATAGGGAAAACTTTCCCTTTGGCTTTGTATATCAGTACTTTGCAAAAACTTAAATATGCATCGTGGTCTTGTGCAAGTGCTCGAAGTAGTTTAGCTGTGGGCCAGAGTTACTGCTGTCAGTCGAAGAGGAGGAGTCAGTGAGAAAAAAATGCACAGACAGGTTTACACAAGTCCCACCAAGAGAAATGTTTTATTAATGCGGTTTCAGGACTTACAGAGGCCTCTGTGATGGGATGAGGCTGCTAGTCTTACTTTATGCTATTGTTACTGATGCTTCTTTCTTGTTCCCATCAAGTCATGTTTGTTTTCCTCCTGTGATATCCATGTTGAATTTGTGCTCTCTGCTTTCACTTACTAAAAAGACAATTTCCCCCACTTCCTGTGCCATGTAATGCTTTGTGGTCTTAATGTTCCTCACTCAGGTTGTCCCCAGAAACATTCCTCTCCAAAATGAAAGACACCTGCAATTTCACAATGTTGAATCTGATTTGCCTGAGGATAGTATTTCTTTGAGTTCCCAAAATGTGCTTCTGTGTATGGCTGAAACCGAGTCATCTTTTCCTTGGTTGACCCAGGAACTACTAGCACTATAAAAGTTATGGATGTTATCACTTGGCTTCTTTGTGACCTGAGGTGTATTGGTAATGAAAACGAGCAGCACTACTGCAATTTATCATTCAGTAATTCTGTCAAAACTTTATTTCTATATATAATTAAATATAGAAACTTTTGCTAATCCACACAACTTTGTTCCTGCAGTAGGCACCAGTTAAATTATATTCTTGTCTTCAACAAAAAGATAAACATTATTATACTTGCTGACCACTTTACTTGCATGACTGAGAACTATAAAATTAGCTCTCTAGTTTTGGAAACAAAAAATGGCCTTGTTTTTTTTTAAAAATTGTAATCTCCAGATGATGGCTGGGAAGGACTTGCATTCCAGGTCAGTCACTTGAGCAGGCTAATTATTGTGGTTTACAGCCCCATTTTTCTAGACCCAAAATGAATGTAGGAATAAAATTATGACCCTAATTAAGTATGGCTACAAAACTGCAGTCATTAAAAAGGGCATCTGATAAAGGAGAAGCTGAAACCTTAGCTTGACAGCGTTACATGTGTTTATGTGCCCTAGCTGACTTCACAGTTGCACAAGGCTGTTCAACTCATGTCACAAGGGCTACAGGGATAATGAATTAATATTTATAAAGTGTAGCAAATATGCTCTAATTACCCTAATTGGCCTGCTGTGTTTCCAGTTATGACAGAACTTTATTTCTGTTCAAGTGACATTTGCTTCTGGATGAGTTCCCGCAGGCAAAGAGAAAGGAAAAGCCCTGTTGGACAGGGCAGAAACATCCCCTGATATTGTGCTCCTGCAGTTTCTTCACCACGCTTTTGGCAGAGCTAATTGCATTCATAATGTCTTAAGTGATTTCTAGGGAGTATTTCAGAAGATATGAGATGCTGGAAAATGACAAGGAAAAGCAATGAGCAAAAAGGGAGGAAGGTCTAGTTTTATTGTTAATAATTAATAGGCCAAACTCTGAACTTTTTCAGTTTGGAAGCACAGGCAAAATTCTCCTCGACTTTATTTGTGGTGTAGAAATTTACCTTTATTTGTGGTGTATGATTTTACATAGTGACTGACAGCTACCAAACAAGGAGTCCTGTCCTAAGGACTTACACTCTAAGGTTACAAGACAAGACAGAACATGCACAGAGCTGAATTGGTTTAGTGAAGTACAAGGTTTGGACTTAAAATGGTCTTCACTTTCCTAGTTTTAATATGATTGTTACTATGTTAGAACACTGAGATCATGGGATTGTTAAAATGCCACAGAGGAAGTGGTAAATCAGTGAGTGGGTAAATCTAGTGTTAAGCATTTTCTGTTCTAGCGATAGAATTTTTGAAGTGTATTTTTGTTGATGAGGGTGACATTCAGCCACTACCACGATCTCTAGTTTCATGCCTTCAATTCTGTCTGGTTTCTGGAGGTTGCACTCTTTGTGCTTATGGGATATCGTAGTTCCACCATCTCAAGAGGCATCATACTTTGGGCTTTTTTTTTTTTTTTTTGCCTTTTATTCTTGATACCCAGGTAAACTTTTGGAGAAATAGAAATGAAATAAGGTAGCCAACAGAACACAGAAAAAACTGAGCTATGTACTATTGTAGCAACTACTGATATGATGAATGAAACTCTTTGGCACCCGAGCCAGAGTCAAGTGATGAGGTTGGGGTTAATGGCCCTGAGTGGCTCCTGAGCACAGACTAATGGCACAGTCTTCCCAGTTACACTTGCTACTTCGCTTAATTTCTGATAAACATAGTCAATTAAATCTGTGTAGGTTTAGGAATCTCCAGGTCACTTTCCAGCCTGTTACAAACCCAAGAGAAGGATGTGAAATTTTGTAGCTTTGTTATGAGAAATACCTATTCCTTTCCTTCTGTTTTAACTTGCCAGTCTTCCTTGTCTAATCAAAACAAACAAACAAACAAAAGTAATCGTATAGAACAAACTATTTTACAGTCAGGCATGAGTTACTAAGAACTGTAATATTTGCCACTCTCTTATTGTTTCAAACTGACCCTGACCAAGAACAAGGCGACCTCTCTGGACCTGGATTCTTTGTGTGGCTTCATATTCCTTGGTCCCCACATACAGTGCATGAGAGGTAGAAAGGACAAATGATGTGGAATTAGCACTGGTAGATATCAGTGGTTCTGTGCAATTGCAGAGTAGGACTCTGATTCATCTATCCTAACGTTGGCCTTTTAATGTGACACCTGAATTTGGTATCTGCTTTATTCTAGGCTTACTCTATTAATAAATAAAAAATTGAGATGACTAAATATCTCCCAGTGGTGATTCAGATCTTTTGACAATGAGGCCACCACTTCAGGCACTTTGCTAAGTGCCTAAAATGAATTTTTACTCTGATTCCCAGTCTGTAACCTAAAGGACTGTTTGTGTGGAAAGTTTTTGTTCACAGAGATTCCTGTGAAACTTTGGTTTTAGTTACAGAGGAGGGCTATAGCGGTAGGAATAAGAACATTCCACAGCAAAAATGTTTGCTTTTGCATCAGCCTGAATACCCAGTGAAACTCTACCCACACCAGTCATGAAAATATAGACGTTGCCAGTTTTCCTTTCCAGACATGCATCTGATGATATGTAAATCCATGAACCAGTTCTGCATGATTTTTTAATTGTTTAATTGGACATTGCTATTGTGGTTTACAAGCCCATTTTTCTGGACCTACAATGAACGTACAAATAAAATTATGACCGTAATTAAGTTGCTATTAATTGGACAGTGACTATTCAGTGACACTACTAAAGCCTCTGACTATGGAAATCTGGAGTATTGAATTACAGTGGAAAAAATTAGAAAGGGACAAATGGAGACAAGTCCTATATAGTCATTAAAAAGAAGTTTCCCTAAGACCTTGACCTGTAATGAATGTTAGTGTAATACAAATTATTCCAACTCACCTTGTAAATGATGTTCTTTTATGTACCCTTAGAGAAGCCTTGTGACTTTGTCTTCATTTATCAGTGCTGCAATCACCAAGTGATTTTAATTGCTTTTGTTCTTGTTTTTGAGGAAGGATTGAGGAGGGAAAGATTATGGAGAACATAATTCAATATACTCAATATACCACTTTAACTGGAAATTCTAATGGTATCAAGGATTTTTCTCTTTCTCAATCTCCACAGATCCTTCCTGTTCTTTTTAAAGTCATGTCCCAATTAACTGTGATTGTGTTTCTTGGGACAACATGCAAGAAAGAGGTTTTCCTATAAAAGCTCCTGAATTCGTACCTAGATTTTTCTGTACTGAGATATAGTTTCCTGGGAAAAGCTTTCTATTACAGCCAGCTTCCTTCAGCTACCAATGCTCATAGCCTAAATTCTCCCTCAACTGCTGCTCGCTTCTCCTATTAACCCCAGGTTTTCAAGCATGCCTACAGCACATGTGACAGTCTTTCTATACCATAAGAAGCACATGAAAATGAAAGAGAGCCTAACACTTTATTAATCAAAATTAATACAGCTATTGCTGTTTGAATTCATACTGTACATATTACTGCAGTATACAGAGGATAATATAGACAGCAATGCAAGCCTTTCTCTATTGGAGACATGCACCACTCTTTATCAGTGGCAATTCAAACGATTCTTTTGACTTCATAAAAGCACAAAGTGTTTTTATTGGAACTTTCTTGTTGACTGCACATGCTGTTAAAATGCAAAAAAGGAGTGATGGCTGACTTGGTTGCTGTCAGCTGTGTCACTGGAAACAGCCTTTGAATCAACCCATAATTTTCATGAATTTGACTAAAACTTCAGATAATATACTGTAAAGAGGCATAATCATCTTAAACCTTCAGCCTTCACAGTAAAAGCTGGAACACAACATGTGGGTTTCATACTAATCTCGTGCTCTTAAGATGTATAGCTGGATTTATTTAGCATAAGGACTACAGTATGTATTACCTCCTGTAAAACATAAGCTGGTTTGTTACAGTAAAACATGTTGATATGCTTACAAGCCATGTGTTGCCAAGAGCAAAATTACATTGGGGTACATCCTGGATGGCTTATTTGTTCCTGGCTTAAACAGGACTTGCAATAGGGAAGATGCTTTCATGGGTTTGCTCAACCAACACCCAACTTTAGGGTGATTATTTTGGTATTGGGTATTTTTCTGGACAAGGACTTCAGAATCAAGCTATAATTTTGGAATAAAAAATAAAGTGATACATGAAATAAATGAGCATTAACTTAATGTAGAGACATTGAGTAAATAGACGGACCTTCAGCATGGGCATAACATAGAAATAAGCTTGGGCTTTATTTGGTAAGTCTTGATTTCTCCTTATAGTCACATACAGCTTCTTATTTATGGCTCAGCCTGTCAAGTGCATTCTTAGATAAGCAACTATTGCTCACAGGACTAATCCAATTAACAGTTCTTTTTATAATGAATGCTGACACAAAGGTAGAAGGTTGTATAGCAATTATGTTGAAGCCAATGCTACAGATGATCAAACAGTTTTGAAATAAGGAGTATTTTGGATGGAAAATGTGTCCCTTTTTTGTCACGATGTTCCTGTTTTTTGTCCAACTCTAATTAAAGCTGAAGAACAAGAGTGAAAAGCTGGTTACATTCGTAACTCTGGCAGATAATTGATTGCCAAGTGTTTAAACTGAACATTTAGCACTCTGCAGTAATGCTCCATAAGCATATTTACCTCCGACAGGCAGAAGAATGCTAAAGTATTTATAAAGCACACTTTTAAAAGTTTTGGAATTACTCTTAAACAATAAGCATATCAGAACACCCTCAAATTATATTTTAAATACATCGGCTTGGCCAAACAGCGTAAGCTGAGGAATTAATTCTACCTTTTTTTTTTTTTCCTTTGAAAAGACAATGTTTGTGTCTTTGGCCTTAATTTAAATAAATCATGCATTCTGGCATTTCTAGCTACCTGCTCCAGAAATGCCAATAAGTAATTGTATTTCTGAAAATTAGGCTGGAGGAGGATTGATGAATGTGATGGGAACTTCTAAAATCCCCTACCCCTTAACGAATGACTAAATTTACTAAAAAAGAGGGGATTGACTCTTCAGAGCCAATCTTTTCCTCTGAGCACACATGAAATCAAACAAGTGGATTTAATTCTTTTCTTAAAGTTCTGGACTTTTCTCCTGAGCTGTTATGCAAGCCAGTCTCATTCCCTCTAAAATAACTGGGAGGTCTGTCATTAATCTCCATAGTAACCCGTGCCAAACCCGAGTGTCTCATTGACCCCTGTGCTCCCACTGACTTCAGCAGGAGAACCTAAACCAAGACACGTGTGTGGATGAAGAATACATGGTTGTGTTTTGTGACCTTAATTGCCTTTTCATATCCTGTTTAGAATTTTCTCCAATACTGTGATGTCTGTAATGATGGCAAAGGTAGAGCTGGTTAAACCTTAAGTCCTCATGACTGAGATGGTAAAGTATAAAGCTGTCAGTACCCCCCCCCCTCCATGACTCAAATGATATTTTCTTTTTTTCATCATTGGCAACTTCCCACGACCATATATTTTCTGCTCCTTTTAAAGAACAAATGCTGAATGTGAATGGGTAGCTGCAGTGTTGATTTGCCAAGTAATGGTAGGGTGTCCCCTGGAAACAGGCCTCTTTTAATTCTGTTTCATATTTGAGGTAAAGTAAAAACATGGAAACAGATGGTAGGGAACGACTGGCATCTCATCATGCATATTTCATTTGATTTGCAGCTAGTCACCTCTTGATAATAATATTAAACGCTACAAAACTCCAAGATTTTGTTCCTGGGAATACTGCATTCCATGAGATAGGATCAATGCTAACTTCAATTAAATTTTGAAGCTGGTGAGCTATAAGTATTTACATCTTTAGCAATATTATGATACAGCTTGATCCTTCTTTTCTGGTATGTTTAGGGCTGACTTAAAAAAAAATACAGTTGCTGTTGTGAATGACAAATCTTACTTAATGTTTTTCTAAGAGCACAATGGGACAAACATCTGTGGCTATTTCCATTACGCTCTAAGGCGTTTTACTGGGAGAAAATTTAGCCATTAATTTTGTTGTATTTACATTATTTATATACAAGAAGAACAAGAAAAATGGCAGCCTGTTTAATGATTATATACATTGTGATTCAGTTGGAAAAATGTGTATTACAAATGGCAAAACAGCCTGTCAAGTACATAATTATAGGTTGTTCTTTTTTTTTCATCAGAGAACTTTTAATTCCTAAAACCCCACTGCCTGATCTCTGTCCTATACATTATATGGGGGGGGGGGGGGAGGAGGAGGGAGGAAGAAACAGCATAATAATAGACTTCTTAAACCACATCAGGTATGGGTTAATTTCTCCTTTTCTTCATTTTAATGTGAGAGTTACCTTTGTAAAATGCTTCCAAAGCAAATAAAAAGATGGAATCTGAGACAACAAAACATTACTTGACATTGGGAGAAACAGTAACTTAAATTTCATTCATTGTCCCTATTCTCAGAAGAGATACTGGGGAATAAAATATCACTACCTTGTGACGCATTGGTTATCTGAGACTTTGTTTTTAATAAGAACTGAGCTCTCCTGTACATTATTCTTTCCTGTTCTTGCTTTAGCTCAATGTAGGAGCGTGAAAACGTGTGGAAGATGGAGGTGACTGGAAAGGCCATGAGGAGGATGCCACTCAGGATGCTGCTTAGTGCCACCACTTGGCCGGGAATACTTCTGGGAACCATATCTCCGTAGCCTACCGTGGTCATGGTGATGACAGCCCACCAGTAGCACGCGGGGATGCTGGTGAACTCCTGCGAGTCCGCCATCTCATTCTCGATGACATAGAGGAGGGGTGCAAACAGTGCGATGGCCACGCAGAGGAAGAGGAGCAGGAGACCAAACTCTCGGGTGCACCTGCGAGCGGTCAGCCCCAGCGTCTGCAGCCCCAGGGAGTGCCTGGCCAGCCGCATGACGTAGAGAATCCTCAAGGCACGGAGAATACGGAGGACCAGACCTACTTTGTCCAGGTAGATGCTCCCGGAGCTGGGCTTTTTATAGCCCACGGAAGTGTTGTCTAGTAGCAAAGTGATGTAGTATGGCAGAATGGCTATTATGTCTATCAGGGTTAACGGTCTCCGCAAAAACGCAAACTTGCTCTTTGCCTGGATGAATCTTAGCAGGAACTCCAGGGAAAACCATGCCACACAGACAGACTCCACAATGAAAATATTGTAGCACATCTGGGAACACTCACCCTGCAGGAAAGAGGAGGAGTTTGTAATTGGCACTGGATAATAACTATTTTAGTTGGTACGGTGACAGGAAGAGAGGTTTCTGTGTTGCTTTTTTTTTTTTTTAAAGCCAAAATATTAAAGGAATTGAAGCTGTTGCTATGGGGAAAGACGTTGACAAATTGGAACCAGTTAAATGCAAAACTTAGAAAGGATCTACTTATTCCACAGAAGATATTGCTCGGTAATTTCAGGCTTTCTAAATAGCAAATACAAAGCTTAACAAGGTAATATACAATCATACCAAAAAGTGCACACTAACAACACTTTCTTTGGACATAACACTTGATACCATTACTTCTATTACAAGTAATTGAACATAGTCATGTAAAATTTCAAATATTCTTTGTGTTATTTTTCTCCCTCTAAAGACAGCTGCAAAATCCCTGTTGAAATCAGTACCATCAGGCCTTGTACTTGTTCTGCTCTTCCCAGCACATACCGTTTTCCATCCTGGAAAGCTAACTTACCTTTTCCTCCTCCTCTCTCAGGTCAGGCATGGTGCTGATGGATAAGTTCACTGCTGTAATAGTTACAAATAAAACAGACAAACAAGCAAACACCTTTCCAGGGAGGCCAGACTGGGGCCTTTCCACCATGTCTTGCAACTTCTTCATGCACAAGCCAATTTTTGTCTCCTCCACTGTTTCACCTGTTGTATCATTTTCTATGAGGTCATCCTCCCGTTCATTTATTTCTGTAAACTCCTCCATTTTTTGCAGATATCTCCTTTTACAACACCAGTCCAAGTTGTCTTCCTCAATTCCCCAGTAGAGCAGCTCCTCTTGGAAAGACAGCGCACACATCTCACGCAAGAGCCGAAGTTTTCCAACTCGCAAAAAGGTCAGGATTGTCCTGAAGGCTCCTGGGTTGCGGTCAAAAAAGAATTCATTACATGTCACATCATAATCATCACAGATGTTTAGAATGTCGTCAAAATTGTTACAGAATTTGAGTTGTCCCAAACGTGTCAATGGAAACTCATCAAGTGTGGTCCATGGGAGCAAATACTTAATGCCCCCTACGTTTATAATAATATGGTGCTTCCGATCATCGGGGTGAAAGCCTTTCAGGAGGTCCTCTTGAGGGTGAATTAGCTTGGCTCTTTGGTAAAAGACTCCCTTAAGGGTTTCTGTTTCTGGAAAGAATGTGTGGTTGAAGGAAGCATCTGAAGCACAGCTCAGGGCACTATAGTCATAGTCGGAATTTTCTCCAGGTAGAAGAGTCATCTTGGAAGATAACTTCACATCACTTGGCTACTTCTGCAAGTGTCTTCTGGAACAAAAAAAAATATATGGGTTGAGTGGTTGTTTTCAAGTTTGGAATAAATGTAATAATTGGAGCTTAAAATCATTTATGGCTGATAAAAACAATTGAAAGAAAACAGCAGTGGTTGAATATGGTCATAAGACCTTTCTGGTGAGGCTGGGTTTGTGTCCAGCTGGGTAGAAGTGACTCTATGCTGCATATGGCAGGATGTTGCTGGTTCAGAATGGAAGTCTAAAAAGTGTGATAGCATCACATAAGAATGCAGAATTCAAGTGTGTCTTGTAGTAAGGAAATTATATCTTTTTTATTTAACTATTACACATAAATTCTGAAGTATTTTAGTATTCATTAAGTATACAGAAAGAATCAGAAGTCAATTATGCTGTAATTCAGTAAAAACCACTTCTAAAAAGTAGTACAAGACTAATTTCTAAAAGGCCATATGGGAACAATTTTGAGAAGAATACCCAACTTGTATTGATGATCACATAAAAGATTTGTATAAAGTTTATATACATTTGCTGGCATGACAACTCCCTTTTCATGGCTTCAATTACAAAACATTAAGAAATACATGATTTCTACATAAACACTGGAATATTATTTCAGTTGTAACTAACACCCTATATGCAGTAACGGGTCTTTGTCCTTACAATGGATTGAACAGTAGCTGAGAGCCAAGGTGACCACCTTCAGCTCTGATTATAAAAATCCAAAAAAACTCTTATGATGTCTTTGAAAATCACATTTAAATTCTGCTCACACAACACTAGTATAAAGTCTGTGGAAGGAAGTGACCACATAATTCAAATGGCTATAAAAAGCAGGTACTGGAAATGTTAAACTATTTGCCTCCCAAACTCTCTACATTTTAGAAGTCAGACTGCAAGTTTGCCCACCCCCAGGGGAGTTGGACCATAGTGCTTCTAGATCTTCCATCTCTCCACTCAGCTGCAGCTTAATGCGTGGAGCTGCTGAGTTTCATTTGAAAAGAGTATTTATTAAGTAGATTGTACAATAAATAGATTTTAATTATGCACAAGTATTCTGACTTTCTAGCCTCGAGTTCACCGGGAAGTAATAAATATGACACTTCATTGGCTTCAGTAGCAGTACAGTTTTGATCTTTCCCTGGCTGTACTTACCTCCCCTTTGAAATGCACCCTGAAGATATATACCCCTGCTAGGGGGACTTCCTTAAACACACAACTGTTGTTTTCAGATGGGGCTTATAAAACGCACCAATAGCGTTACATACCTATTATAGAAGAAAAAGCCATGAATACACAACAGCAAAATACTTAAAACACATAGCTGCACTTCAGTTTAAGAGCAACAGGCTTTCTTTCCTGCAAGGGTACTTAAAATGCTGCTTTTAGTAAAATACTATCTCAGTCTTGCTCCTAAGCTTCCCCTGGGGATTACTCTGAACAGAGCAGTTCCTTATATACTCTTACAAGCAGTAGCCCCAGGTGAGCTTTGGATGGAGTCGTATTTCCAGATTCCTCACCTGTAATTCTCTTTAGTACAAAGGAAATAATTAATT
The DNA here is from genome assembly GCA_004320125.1 of Scolopax mira. Lineage (NCBI taxonomy): Eukaryota > Metazoa > Chordata > Aves > Charadriiformes > Scolopacidae > Scolopax > Scolopax mira. The sequence goes on from BJBW01001116.1 coordinate 43,415, forward strand.
TACTTACCTTTAGGGCGTGTGGATAAACAAAAACCTACGGGAATATACAAGAATGGACAAGGCATGATTCAGATCTTCCAAGAGCTGTGGTAGCGAAGAGGTAAGCTTTGCCATCTTGCTTCTATCACAAAGTGGGATCTCTATTGCTATCACTAGTGATTTGAGAGCAGCTATTTGGCAAGTAACCTGTTCTCCATGCCAAATCTTAACTGTGTTTAGCTTTCAGTGCCTTATTGCTACGTACATTCTCATATTGCAGAGTTGCTCTGTCTTTGCTCCAGAGTTACAGCTCTGGAAATCCCCACGGCAGGGGATTCTCAATGCCTCTGGAATTACTGGTGAGTAAAATCCCACAGGCCTGCACTCAAATAAAATTCCAATCGATTTCAGTTTGTCTTTCGCCTCAAGAAAGACTGAGCAAAGCCCTGCTGACCCGAAAGTCTTCTCTTCGGAAAGCACATTAACACGAAACATAATTGTATTTAAAAGTCACATTCTAGGAAATTCTAGTCAATACTGGGATTATCAGTGGGGCTTCATGACAAAAGATGGCACTCTGCCATTGCCCACTGGTAAAGCTGGAGGACTCAGATAAATGAAGGGATCGAGCGATAGCCGGCTCAGATAGTGCTGGCTGGAGCACGTTGAATAGAGGAAGTAAGGAACAGATGAACTTGCAATTACCCTGACATACAGTCTCATCACATGAAGCACTCTAAACGACCTCAGAGCTGGTCTTCTGGTAAAGCACGCCTGAGATACCATCAGCAGAAGCAATGCCACTGGGAGTTCAAGCTATAGGTCTGATATGGGAAAACAGGGCTACCTGATGTATGTCGACATAGGGCTCCTTTTCTTAGAGCAACTGTTGTTTAACCTAGAAACAAGCATTTTCCCCTCTGCCTCAACTATGTCTAAGGCAGGGCTGGCCCAAAGAAAATAAAGATTATGACTGATATAAGACTATGGATAAATAGGAGCTGTTAACCGTTTTCCCTTCTGTAATACCAGATGATGTTGGTTAGCAACAACTTATCCTCTGAATCTCAGCCAGGAAAAATGAGGAGGCAGCTCATCTCTGTCGCTGGTTGATCTCCCACCACATCCATTGTTGCCACAATGGGAAGAAATGGGGAGAGGGAAATGTAAATGTTCTGCGTGTGTCAGAGACACGCTGTAACCCTGAGGCATCAACTGTGAAACAACAGAGCAAAGGAAAAAAAACATCTTACTTCGCTTCCAGCTTTTCAACCTGCGCGAGACAATAAATTGGACAAATTAATCCCCTGTGTAACACACTGAATGACTGCAGTCACAAAAGTGGCTCCTTCTTTTTCCATAACCAGGACTGACAAGCCCACAGATCCCAGGTAGGCAGTTACGGCATTTGACGCTGTGCGTGTATTATTTACGTGTTCTTTGCCTCAGATACACGTAGCATCATATCTAAGGGGGAAGAAAAGGGGGAAATAAAGGACAATAGAAAAGATGGCCTGACTTGAAGGAAAGGGGAAAGGAGAAAAATAAAGCCATACATTTATCTGTATGTTTCTTCTTTTCCTTTGGAAGGTTTTACAGAATGATGGTCAGTGCTGCTTTAAGAAGGAAGACATCTAATTAATGAAAGGGGTTTTTTTTGCTTAAAAACCAAGCAAATTGTTTTATTCATGCATTGCAGACCGATGAAATTGGGGATGGCTGTACGAAATGCATTAAGGATTAAAGACAACACACTGGAATATAAGGTCAGACAAACACGTTACCCTATCGCAACAATTTTCCCAACAATTAAACAAGATGAACTTTAAGGATATGCAGTAATAGCAAAAATCTTCAAATAAAACTGCTCTGGTTAAGTAAGGACCAAAAATCCCTCCTTGCCTGAGATAGTGTTCTGCCCTTTAATGCTTGGGACTTAGTGAAGCCCAGCTCCCCTGCTGAGAACGTGTTCTTGTCTTGGGCAAATCACTTCTCTCTGAGCACCCTTTCCTATTTTGTTTGGGAGCTTGCTGGGGTAAGAACTGTCTCTTAGTACATTATACAATCCTGATTGTTGTTCTGGCTTCTAGAAACTACAGTAATACTGAATAACTGGCCCATGGCAAGGGCTCTTGATGACTCTAAATGGCGTGATGTGCACGTGAAGGCAGATACAACATCTCTTCAAAAATCTGTCTTGCACAAGATGATATTCTTATCATTATGTCTGGTGAAGAAATCAAATTAGAAAATCTGTTCTGCCCTTACTTTCAGCCAAAATTCAGGAAGGGTGCCAGACCCCTAGACAATGGGGAAAGAATTATTAAAGATGCCCTTCCGATGGAGAATAGATAAAAATCATGAGTAACATGCTAAAATTCCACTGCAAGTGTCATTTCCCCCCCTCAGTGTCCTCTGCAGTATTTTGAATTCTGCAGTGCATCTCTGATGTAATCAGAGCTCCTGCAAGGAGTCCTAGTACTGCTCTGTGATGCAGACAATTCAAAGTTGTGCCTGGATGATAACAAGCATGGAAGGAAGATGCACAACTCCCCCCTAGACTCTTCCATTGATTCCAGTGCCTGGAACTTGTCTCTATTGCTTTTTACCATTTGTAAATTCAGTTACAAGAAAAAAAAAAAAGAGTTTCAGATTTCAGTGCAGGATGAATATAAACAGTGACGTTTCTGAAAGAATTCCATAAGAGACTGTTTTACAGTTCAGTGACCCTTCCTACTTTATTCTTTCCTTAGTTAAAATAAGCAGTATTTTCAAGCAGTGTTAAATTCAGGTATCTTCATACTCATGATTTCCATACCATATCAACGCTGTCAGGGTACCCTCCTGAAATACTTTAATCTATACTCATGCAGCTCTTTATGTAGTAAGAACCGATCTGAAACTTCAGCTCTGCTTGCAAAGTGAACTTCCATCCAAATCAAAGTCAAACTTACATAGGTCAATGTATAATAGGAAACAAAACTATCCTGAAAAACATATCATCTGTAAAAGTATGCTCTTATCTGTATATTGCTCTTCCTACTCTGGACAGATGCTTTTTAGCATCTTATGATAGCCTACAAACTGAATTATAACAACTATGTTATTCAGCATTTGGTTTTATAAAGCTAAGCCTTATTCTGATGATAATAATCAGAAGTGAAATAACTTTGCAGACAACTTATACCCCCAGGACAATGTTCTGAAATACACTAGAACTGATAACTATAGTTATTATCCTGCTGGGAAATACATTTATGTCAACAAATTTTACTAAGTCACATTCAAAGCAATCTCTTAAACATATTTTTAAAAAGTAAAGGAATTGTCATTTACTTATGCAGAGACATATTTTGCCACTGAAATGAAGAGATATGTAGCCATGGAAGAGTTATTTTACGCGTGTTGTGTCCCCCCCCAAGTCTTTCCAATGAAAAAAAGAATCTGCCAGAAACACATTGCCTAGCCAGAATAGTTAACGATGTGTTATTTGCCAGCGAACAGAAGTCAGTAAATAGATGAATAAAAAAAAAGACATCTCTTAATTATTTAAAAATTAAAGCTACAAAGGACCTTCAGATTAGGCAAAGAAGCAGAAATTTGACACACAAGCCTCCATGCTGCGCAGAGACGGGACTCGGGGAGAGGGAGAGCCGGGGATGGGAAGACGGAGCATCACAAACCGAGCCCGACGGATCAAGCCTCGACAGCCGTCAGCCTCCTCCGCGGCGGGACAGGAGAGAGCCAGGGACGAGCCGAGCGGTGCCCTTCACCAGCCGACCGCCTCCCGCTGCCGGCGGCACGGGCAGCCCGCTGCCGGGGAGAAATGACGGTGCGGGGGGACAGTCCCTCTTTTCCATCCCTGCTGCGGGAGAAAACCTGTTGCTACAACCCGGCTGCACCGACTGACGCGATCCCCCCCCCCCCACGCCCCGCTCCCCGCCGCGCCCGCCCCTCCGGCCGGTCTCCGGTGGGATTCCCGGGGGAGCCCCCCCCCTCCCCTCCGGGCGGCCCCGGCCGGGCTCTGCCTCCCGCCGCGGGGGCGACGCCCGCAGCCCCGGCGGCTGCCGCGGGAAGAGGCGGTCCCGACGCGCTCCTGGAAGAAAAACTTCCCCGGAAACTTGCCTGCAAGTTGCCCGCGGGGCCGGGCAGGGAGAGCGGCCGCCGGGAGCCCCGCGGCGTGGGGTCGGCGGCGGCTGCGGGGCCGAGCTCACGGCGCTGCGCCGGCGCTGCGCGGTGCGGGGGCGGCCGCGTGTGCGGGGGGGGCCCGACCCTCCGCATAGTGCGGTGGCGGGGGAAGGCTCCGCACCCCGCGGACCGCCCCGCGCCTCTGCGGGGTCGGCGGGTTCCTTGCCAAAGCCCCGCTGACCCGCCGGCGGGGCCGGGGTAGGAGGAGCTCCCGGAGCTCCCCGCCGCGGGAGCCGCTTCTCCCGAGGAGGAATAACCGGCTGGTACCGGGAGGGCGCCGGGCCGGGCCCGCCCCGCTGCGCGCCCGCGGGCCGCCCCGCCACCTCTGCCCCGCCGTCATCCCGCAACCGCGGCTCTGCGGTTGGAAGCGGCGGGCTGCACACAGGTGGCATCCCGGGCTGCTGTCATCGTCAGTTAAACTTGTGGCGCTTCTCCCGGTTCCATGGGAATTTGATGCCTTTATTTAAGTGCCATTAAAAGTGCCCATTAAAGCGTTGATCGTACGGTGTCTCCCCCCAGCCCACAGCAAGGACTCCAGGAGAGCTAAAGCCGTGCTCTCTTCTTGGGGTACCCTTGCAAAGTACACTGAAAATTAACGCACGGATATTATTAATTGTCAGAGACTTGGGGAGTATTCCGTACCTCTACTTTTTAATGAAATTTGTTGGACATCTGGGTGGAAGTTACTCTGGGTGGATTTAATCTCCGTTTTAAAGCAGTGAATCATGCGGGTGCCCGGGATGAGGAAACACCAGCAGCTGAAACTCTGTCACTAAGTGCAAACCCCTCCCATGTGCTGTGGTCCCCCCGTGGGGACACAGATAATGATACTTTTGGCCTCTGCTTTCTCTTACCTGCTCAGGGCACTGGTTCTTGCAGAGAATTTCCTGCAGATGAACTCCTGCAGGAACCTCGATGCAGGTTGGGGACAGTCACAAAGCTCAGTGGGACAGGGGCTGGCTCTTACAAGCATTATGCACCTCACCCGGAGCAGTGGGGAGTCTCATTTCAAGTAAGGTCCTTTGTTACTATGGAAATACAACTGAAAAACTTATACTATGGTAATTTTAGCAAAATACCTCTTCTTTCTTTTTTTTTTTTTTTTTTCCCCCTAAACTAAATTGGACTGTGGTTCAGAATTGTGTGGGTACACAGAAATAGTCATGCTTATATTCCTCACCCGTAGTTGTTAAACAGCAGTTGTGTAGAGGGCTGTCAGTGACTGTGGGCAACTTGGTTTTCTTTTTCATTTATAATGCTTATGATTTTTATTTGACTTTGTAAAGGTTTCTTAGCATGGCTCGCAGCCCTTATCTGCAGAGGGGAGGTAACTGGTTTTACTGACCACAGTGCCATGTATAAAGAGTTTTGGCTTTTGTATAATAGTCCGTGATAATCTTGTTAATGAAAGCCTGCGTTATAAACTCCTTTGTTGATAAGTGCTGTCAAAGAGGAAGGACACATCAAGTCGGGTCTCCCAGGGAATTATCTGGGAACAGTTTTGGTTGGGGTTTTCGGTTATAACTGGGTGATAGAACAGAGGGCACTTTTATAACATTTACAGTGATTCCAAACACGGAGTGCAAGCCTGAGATTTAAAATGACCCTGATATACTGCAGACCCGGTTTGAACTCAACACGATAAAATCCTAGGAGAAAAATGATGTGGTATGTACAAAGGAAGGAATAACACATGTCAGATGAGGACTATTAGTTAGGTAAAAATACTGCAGAAGAGAATCTGGGAATTAGAGTGGATTGTAGATTGTGCAGTGCTGCAAAATAGTCATGTTGCTCTGAGCTGTAGCAACAGGAGGATCTCATGTAAGACATCGGAGGGCGTTATTTCTGTTCCATTTAGCACTAGGCAGGCTTGGCTGAAACACTCCATCCAGTGCACTGACTCTTAAAGGAAGATGTAGGCAAACAGAATAGGAGAATAGTAACAAAACCGTAAGAGGCTTAGGAAATGTAAGCTGCAAGGAAAGAGGGAATGTGATCACTTGATCTGGAAAACACAAGGTAAGGACACGGCAACTGTCTTCAAACGTGTAAACACATTTATAAAGGTGACAGTAAACACTTGTTTTGTGGCCACCAATGGTACAATAAAAAGCAATTTACCAAAGTGCAATTAGGGACATTACTTTAGATATCAGGAAAAAACAAACAAACCAGACAAATGTGGTTAGCTGGAGTCTAAGGAGGTTGTAAATCCTTACAGTGAAGCTTAGATACACAGCTGCTAGGACTGCCTGCATCATGTGTGACCATACCTGTGATCTTCTGAGGCATTTACCAGAAATCTATGATTTCTGATTGTCCAAGAAGCTACACCTGTCCTTTCAGGAAGAGGCACAGCAGCATGGAACAGAAGGAGAACTCATTACCATTCCCCTTATGATTAATTCAGTGTTTTTACTATTTAATACATCACACCAGACTCTTTGGATCAGTATCTCATTAACATCTGGAGACCAAGGGCAGCTCAAGAGACAGACAGTGAATAGAAGGATCCATTGCAAGTGAGCAGTTTTCAAATCCAGTTTTGAGCAATAATAACTGAAAACTGTTACTATTCATTGGCTGGAATAAATAGAAACATCCTGGAACTCTCTTGGTACTCAATGTAGAAATCACCACCTCGTTTGGACACTTGATTGGCAGATTCAGGTGAGGTCAAGAACTTCATTGACATTAATATGAGAAATAAAAATCAGGTGTGAGATGACTGGCTGTGGCCAATATTAAATCTGTTCTGGTAAATGGAGGCAGGTGTTGGTCTTCAGACAGGTCTTGCCTGCATCCTTCATGAGCTCAGAATTCTTGTGAAAAACAAGAGTATATATATGCTCTTGGAGATAACAGCTAGTTTTTCTGTAGTGGTAGGTTGACTGCATGATGAACTGGCTGAGGATTCCTGGAGTAAATTTACTACTTTGTGCTCCTTGAGGAATTAGCATTGCCGCAGAGAAAAATTTTAATCCCACTTTCATTACTTTTGCAGCCTGTGGCTGCTTTTCCTTCTGTTCCTTTGATTGTTGACATTGAAATCCCGTTCTATGGTTTCTCTGGCTTTTGCAGATAATTCCAGCATCATTCTGCTGTCAGGAGCCGTGCTGCTAGCAAAGCAAGGTATTTCTACTTCACAGCACCTTTCACCTCTCACTTTCCAAACACAGCAAGAGACTAAATTCATTTCTTATAAAACAGAACTTAAATATCTACATGGCTGAAAGGTGAGAATTTTCAAAACTAAGCTACAGACCAGAGATTATTCACAGAACTTATTCATCAGAAAATTTCAACTAATGAATATATTAGAAAAATGCCATCTGTTTGAGGAAAAAAGCTGTGTAAACAGAGATAGAAGCAAAACTCTTTGGACGAATTATGGATGGCAAACTATTCACCTGCTCTTAGAAAACTTAATGCTTTTGTCTTTTAAGGATGCTATATAACATATATGCAAAATGTTAGGCTGGAAATAGATAGCACAGAGTTTCAAAAAGGTCTCCATCACAAAGTCTTGTGCTGTCTCCATCCATGAGGGGTTTCTAAAGCCAGTTGGATTAAGTCCTGAGTGACCAAGGCTGCTCTTGTAGCTAACCCTGCCTTATGTGGGAGGCTGGACTGGAGACCTCCTGAAACCTCTTCCAGCCTGAACAATTCCGTGTTTTGATGGTAATTGCTATTTGAAATACTACTGCCGTTGTCAGCTTCCCCTGAAGAGTCCAAGGTCACTGCTGTGAAGGGAGATCCGTCCCCTCGAGGTAAGCAGATTGCATGCTGGCTGCAGGTGCACCCAATTCTCTTGTCACTGCACGGTGATACATTTCTTTGCTGATTTATGGCCTATGTGGGCATTTTTGTTGCTTGCTCTTCTCGTGTCTTTTCTCATGAATGGCTCCATTACTCTTAATGCAGCGCTTCTGTAGTGCACCTTCCTGTGGATAAAGCTTCAAAACATGTCCCTGAGTTTTATTACAAGTAACCCAGTTAAAATAGCAACTTGTCTTCTGCTGGAATTGACAGAGGTGCTTAGATCCAAAAGTGCTATGTTACAGGGCTGCAACAGCAGGGGACTAGACTCAACAATCCACATTCCCATGTTTCCGTGCTCCTCACATCTCGTATTTCCTCCTTCTACTGGAATAAGCCTTCAGCCCACAAAACACCATCCACACACTCTTTCTCTGCCCTCCCAGCCACACTGATGTGCGCTTGCATTGCAGCATTGCTCATCTCTACTGCAGTTCCCTGGTAAAGGGCTCTGCCAGCCAGAAGAAATTGGCTAAAAGCCTCAGAAATCACTGTTCCGAGCATTTCTGAAAGCTCTCAGCTCAATTCCCCTCGAGCACATGTAGCAGGTAAGCCCCAGGCTTCACGGCAGCTGTGTGTTTGGTGCCTTTTTCCAAGGGATGCTAAAGATTTCCTCACCTGCCATGCTTGAGGTAAATGTGTCAATTTAATCACCGTAGGCTCCTTTTATTACCTATTGAGATGCGTTTGACCAAATGTGGTTACCCTCTTTAAGGTACAGGAATAAACTGTGTCCGTCTCAATAGGTGACTCCAGGCTCAATTTGCTCTAAAAGGAATTTTAGGTAATTCTGGCATTTGATGCCCACGGGGGCCCAGGAGGGTCTGCAACAGAGAAAGGATTAAATTTAGGCATCTTACTCTCATCTTTAGTCATAAAACAACTCCTCAGGCATTGTATTTGGAGAAAAGCTTTTCTTTAGCTTTATTCCTTGTACTGTTTTCTGTGAGTTTTGTGTTTGTGGCTGTACATGGGCAGAACCAGGCTTTTCTACTGTTCTGCTTCTGTTTGTTCTTGCCGAAAATGATTCGAGAGGACTCCTGCACGAGCTTCTGCACGTCTGTATCGTGTTAGTCGTGGCATTGAAGGAGGGAAGAGTAACACATACCTCCTCCATCTGCAGCTCTGTAGATGTTATGTTTATGTTTGCATGGTGGCCAATGTGACTAAAATTAATATACAGACACTTGAAATTTTACTCCAGTACCTCGTGCTGCCAACCTCCCCCATATCCCCACGGAAGATAAGCCGATGAATGTTCTGAATATTCCTTTGGCTGGAGAGCACGCACAGATACCTACAGTCTGCTGTGCTGGAAAACTGGAAAATTTTTGAGTAGGATACATTGGTGGACATTACTCCAGAATCAGGCTAAACTCCTACTCTACAAAGAAATGAGGGAATGAACAGGATCTAAAACTGGAAAACAGAAACAAATCAGTAGCATAGTTGTGCAGAAAACTGCTTTTAATTTAAACAAGTCAAGAGGTATGGGTGTACTTGAACAACCTCACAGGGGTTTGGCCCGTGCAGCATGTGTTCTTAAATTTAAGTGCTTGGCTGTGCAGCCCTCTACTCCAATTCAGGTTTTCATCCAACCTTGGAAAATCCTGTAATTGCATGACTGAGGAGAGAAACCTCTGCATGCATATAGTTTGCATATTTTGCATAACTCCTGCCTAATCTGAATGTGTGATTAACACACTAGCAAAGGGTAAACAGGAGAATTTCTGCTCGCAGGTGACTCTTGTCACTTTGAATTCCTTTTCAGCTTAGGCATGCGACTGTAAGTGTGTGGCACACAACCAGAGAAGCAGGTTTAAAAATATTTATATTCCAAAAAGTTTGGGAAAATGCAGTACTTCAGCTGGGTTTAAATAATTGGTTTATGTCATGTACCAACAACACCAGCAAAAGTGTTTACAGGAGAGGAGGGCTCTTTGGCTGAAATGAGTTTCAGGGAACTGCTGTATTGAAACTATCAGGGACAGTGTATTATTTATCATGGCTCTGGCAGACTTCCAAAAATATATCAGGTTTTTTTTTTTTCAGCTTGCTGAACTGAGAGAGCCTTGGGAGGATCTGAGAAATGACTTTCTAAGCATGTGCTTAAGCATCAGTATTGTTCAGCCTTATGAGTAAGAATGGATAATGCTCCTAAATACTTTGCTGCTAAATGCATCTGCCTCAGATTAGTCAAAGACAATCATAATTCCTCTCCTGTGTTCAGGCACTGAAAAAAAGGTGTGTTCATATAGTTTACATGTGGTTCTAGGAATGTGTCTTTGACCCTAACTGTTGCAAATATGACTTCTACTAGGCAATTCCCAGTAAGCGTCATGGGAGCTTTGTAGTCCTTGCTGGTGTGGGCACCAGGCTGGTAAATGTGACCTTGCCTGTGCTTTGCTTGGTCTGGGGAGGAGAGCAGAGCTCACTGCAGGGGTTCTCCTTCTCCATTGCTGGAACAGGCTCATGCTCCCCTGGGCCATCTTCATCCCACCCATCTGATTGCAGTTCGCTCCTATGGACAAGGCACAGGGGGAATGAAGATGCGTGCCCCCTCTGAAACAAGTGGAGCAACCTGAAGGCAGCAAAGAGCAGAGCAGTGATCCCTGCCTCCCTCACCCTAGGAGATTGTTGGGCTGAGAGCAGGCTCTGAAGTGGGCAAAGAGACAGGGGGTCGGGACATCACATGGTATCTTCTCCAAAGAAAAAGCAGTTTCTCTTTGTGCTGCCAGTTTCCTCTTCATTGGATAAACTCATAGCTAAACATCCATATTCCTATCCTTTATTCCTCTGGAGCTAGTTGTCAGCTAACTCACCATCAGCCCTTCTGAATTTTTGTCTGTCATGGACAGGAAAAAGAAATAGAGGCCAAATGGCCCTTCTCTCAAAACAGAACCTGTGCTATGAAACGCTTCAAGAGGGAGAGAGTCGTTAATGCCAAACTAAATTTACCCATTGTTCCCCGGTGATAGATTCTTCACTCTGTCAAAATGTCACCAGAGGTGACCAGGCACACAATTTTCAGACATTCACTTCTGTTCAAAGATGTAGTTAAGAGGAGGAGATGAGCTTCCATTACATTTCTTTTTCTAGCTCAGTCAATTTTTAATACTCGTGATACATTCGGTGAACGTGAAATAATTATCTTAGTCATAATACTTTTGATGTGTACAATAATATATTTAGTGTTGCAGCATTTTAAATGATTTTGACAATATAAAATAAAAAATTTATTAGGCAAAACCGTCATGCATGACTCCTGTAATTGCTGTTACAAAAAGGTGTGGGTATACAGTAGAATTGAAGTGATTTATATTTCAGTATTTATGCAAATAAACACAATACTTAATAAGGGGCTAATCCTTGCGTTTCTCATCCAGAGGAACATCATCCTTTCAGATTTTTTAGAACCTGGGGATTTGTATTGTTTAAGTGAGCAGGTCACTGGAACTGGTAGGCATGGCTGTGGCTTTGGGGGCTGCACAGGCAACCTTGCTCTGCAGAAGGCAGTGACAGGGATACACTTAATTTGCTGTCCCAGCAGCGTGACTGCAATGTGACCACACCAGTGGGCAGTGAACTGGGCACTGACAGAGACATCTGAGCTCCTGTCTTAACTCTGCAATGCTGGTGAAATTACTGTAAGGCCTGTGTTTATTTCCCCTCAGTGGTTCAGACTCTGTGAAGGCAGGACATTTTGAATAGTGAATAAATGCACGTTTGCCTCTGGATATCTTCGCTATAGAAATGGAGCCATCTGGAGAATAAACTGTAAAATTGCCCCTGAATGAGCTCTCAGGCTCAGTAATTCTTTAGGTAATTCTGTACGTAGCAGAGTCGTTACTGTAATTATAGTCCCAAATAATAGTGACAGCATCTGACTGGCCATTTGCATAGGAATTTACCATCTCTACGTGCACAAGGGCTAACTGTGCTCGCAGGAGACACGTTAGGATGCAAATATCCAATGTCCTTATTTGTTGTGTGCAGTTGTGAAAACAAGATTCTTGCCACTGGCTTTTGTTGGTCAGAAACATCCTTTTGCTGTTTCTTTGTGCCTGTACTCCGCTTGCTAAATATATCTGTGCGTGAATGAATGTTTGATTACACGTTTGAAGTTGTGCTGTGGACTTTTGATTAAAAGACTTTATCAGTGGAAGCCTTGTAGAAAAAAAAAAAAAGGAAAAAAAGAGAGAAATGTTTGACAGTGGCAAGTATTGAATCTGGGTGGGGAGCTGCAGTCTCACTCTGGATGGTGCTTTTGACCATCCACCACTATTCTGCTTCCTGTGCCTCTGTGCAATTCCAGATCTCTAATGAAAATTTAAAGCAGTTCCTTAAATTCGGAGCCAGACTGTGATATTTTTGTTCTCTGTGAGCAAAGCCATTTTTCCCAAGGAGCCTTGCTGCCCGATTTTGCATCTCGCGGAACAAATGAGCTCCGGAGCGGTGGGAATAGGGTGAGCTCTGCCTGTTTTCTGTGTAGCTGTCACAAAACCTGCCCAGCACAGCTGAGCCTTGGGCAGTGTCAGGGATCCCTCAAATGACAGCACACCCATTGGTATCACTGCAGGTATTTTGAGTGGAGAGTTTCTTTCAGATATCTTCTATTCTTTAATCAGGTGGAGCCCTGTCAAATTCCACATTCATGACCCTGTAATGTGTTTAAGATCTCTCCCTTGGTGAGAGCACAGTCATTAAGGACCCAAACCACCTGGCTGGTGCAGGGAACTTCATAATTGATAAAAATTTCACTGACATGCAGACTTTATAATGTTTTTTATAAACACTGTCAGATGGCCCGATGGCTACCGATACAGATGTTATTTGAACAGGAAAATCACACGCCAGCCAGCTGGCCCTTCTACTCAGATTATTCTTTTTAATTGTCCTTGTTGCTGAAGTTAACAACAGAGGTTTGATATTGCAGTAGAGCTTTAGCTTGCATAGGATTTCATTTCATGAGGGGAGTGGGACACTGCTGTCCCTTGGGTGTCTGGGTGCTTGCACGGGTGGTTGTGATTGTGGCTGTGGCTTACACACATCAGCCACGACAACTCTTTAGAAAGCCATTAGTGAAAATACCCCAGGGTAAGGGATAGTCATAAATCACCACAATGTATATATTTATCCAGTCAGAGGAATCTTTAGAGAAGAGTAATTGGCATTCCTCTAAAATATTTTTAAAAGTATTTAACCTTGTAGCTAGACCTCTAACCACATGTAGTAAATAACTCCTCCGTAGTCCCTTCTTAGGGGCCTAATTACATTTTACTAATAAAGGAACTAGTTAATTTTTAGCTGTAAGTAGCCTTGAAATAAATGTTTTTGATCCTACTTCAAAAACTTCCCCATGAGTTACTGTGTTTTTTTGGAAAGTATATAGCATCATAATGCTCTTCTCCTTCTAAATAAATAAATAAGTCTTCCGTATACTTGCATGGCTGTATAGTGAACCTTAACATCTCTTTCACTAAATTTGGATTATACGTTTAATCTCATTATGATTCAATAGCCTCTGAAATTATTAACAGTTAAAAATGGACAATGCAGTAGAGTCCAAGCAAGCTATCTCAAGGAGAGTTTTGCTTTTCCTAGCATGTGAAAATAGCAACGGTGGCAAGTAGATAAATTCAAAGTTAAAACAATGTGTAATTCTTATAATTCAAAAGTGGAACCTTGTATACAAGAAGCAAGACATGCATAATGTAGTTATTATACCTAATTATTGTTCAGCTGTATGTCTTGCTTAGAGCAAAATTGCCACAAAATGTAGACCAGCTTTCTGGTTAATAAGATTCTTTTCTTTCTTATTAAGTTTATGAAATGTTGCTCTAAAATTAATTCTTGTGGAAATCATAAGAATAAAATCAGGTTCTTCATTCGTGGTTTACTATGCATTAGTCATTCACATTTACTGAACTTCTGAAACTCATGTATTTATCTAAAAATAAATATTATTTCTTGACATTTCCTGTTTGGTTATAATTGTGTATGGCTCTGGCTTCCTGCTAGGAACCCTTCTAGGCAGCAGTCTTCAGTTGCATACTTTTGGAGTTTGATCATGACAACTTTTTGCTTGTTTTTCCCATTGAAATTCATGTCAAAATTCTCTTAGTTTCAATGAAAGCTGGTGTAGGGCCACAGATATCTCTTCAGCAGGATCTCAAAAAGGCTCTGAGGCTTTTTCTTTCTTGCTCTTTAAGCGTTGTAGCAATCATAGCTTCTGCTGACGTCTTTTGGCACAGTGTGGATGGAATGGAAGTTCACAGATTATCATAGTTCTTTCTTATTTGGCATGTATTTTGGCTTAGGTTTTGAGCGTCTTATGGCTTAATTAACACTCTTAATTCTGTTTGTCCTCATACAGGGAAGATCGGATCCACTGCTGTGGCTCCTAGAGGCTGCCACAATACAAATAAAGAAGATTAATTTTCCAGCATGAGCCAAATAAATCTGTCCTTTATAGCATTTCTGTGCTTAATCTGGCAAAGGAGGGGATTTGGGGTGTATGTGCTCTGAACAACTGAGTTCTCTGTTGGTTCTCCGGGCTGTTGGGAATTGAAGAACAATGTTAGCATTTGTTATTTCTCTCATAAAATAGTGAAAACAGGACTGTCTTGACAAATCTGTTGAAATAACTCACAAATGGATAGTTCCTCTGTAGGAACAAACACAGTTTAAGGTCACCCCACTGTCCTATATCTGCAGGCATTCTAGGACTACAGAAGGTAAAGATTTCTTTCATTTTTTAAAAATATAAGAAAAACCTCCACACTTCTCAGTCTCTATGTAATTCCTGCAATGCTGTCATAATTATAACAACGTCTGATTGCGTTGCTAATCAAATCTTAGTTTAGCAGTTAGTACATTGATAAAAAGATATTAATGAGTTCTTGGCAGTTGGTCTTTTTCTGTCAGACAGCTAGATAAAACTACAATGCACCAATTTAATTGGAAAATGGGCACTCAAGCATCAACACAGTGTGTGATGGAGAGATACCATCTACTCTATTTCGGTAAGTGACTTAACTGTCCTCTCCTAAAAAGTGTTTAACGTCCAGGAGATGTAAAACAAAATGTAATTGCAGTGTGGGATTTTCAAAAGTGCTTTGCTGGGGATATTTTGGAGTCACTTAGGTAGTTTTGCAATTTGTAGTGTGGAGGATATAAAATTACTTAAATAATTAATTCAGGCGGTTATTTTTATGGATATACTTATGGATGTTCCGTACTGAATTCTGTTTGCATTTGTTTTGCAATCTCATTCCTCTGGGTTTACAGCTTTACAGTCATTGATACCTTAAAAATTGGACTGGTTGTGTTAGCCTTGCCCAATCTCTCTTTACACCAGTATAGACATAACTAAGAAGGGAAAGGAATACATTAGCTCAGTATAAACATTTCCTCGGCAGTTTAATTGTGTTCCCACTAAAGGTTGTATGGGTATTTCTGTAAGGATTTCACAGGCTAGCACAGTTACAACAAGGCAAACAACATGTGAAGAGTCAGTTTCTAGAGCTGACTTCCTTTGAAATACAGTGGAGGTGAGACTTGAAGCTGATTATCTCCAGCAAAGGGAAGCTTAGGTTGGTTTTCTCTCATTTTTGTCATTTTGTTAGACGACTCTGCCAAAATAAACACGAGAAGAAAGTTACAGGGTGTTTCATGGCTTTCTGAACACTGAAGGCTGATGGACTGGTTGGGTCCAATTCTCTTCAAGGGTCTGGTGTAAATCTTGTTAGACATCTTTATATGAAGAAAAGCACTCTAAAGGTAGTATTAAGCTTACAATATTTGTGCTATAACCCTTTGTGGAGTAGAACCTTACTAAGAGGCCAAAAGGAGCAAGTTGTATCTGCAGCTTGGTGTGCTTCAGAACAGCTCCCCAGAGACTGGCTAACGGGGAATTTGTTTAATTAATAAATCATCAGTTTTCAAGTGGTGTCTGGAGTGGGATGCCGTCGCATCCTGGGACTTTTTCTTTGTTCAGCAAATAAAACAAATAGAAAGCCCCTGCAAAATGCACTGCTGCCCTGGGGATGGAGCAGGGCTTTGGCTGCTCGGTTGCCAGCTCAGTGAAGCCTCCACTGACGACGTGTTGAGCTGTTGGGTGGATAGTGCTGTCTCTCCTGAGAGCTCTGTGGAACATCATTGTTCTGCTTCCAGGGATCAGCTAAGCTTATCTGGAGTGAGGTGCTGATATGCTGCCCAGAAGATCGGTTTGTAGATCGAATCCCAATGTTGTAATTGTACAGTTGACAAGTGCTTGCTGTTACGGGCTTGCGGTCTGTTAGGAGGAGACTGAGTATATACTGATTTTATTTTTAATTACAGAAATTACAGTTGGTCTTTTCCTTTATAGCTGGAAGTTACACTATTTAGTCAGTGACCCGGAGACACATCCAATTATCTGTTCTCTGAAAGCCATCACATAATGACTTGTTAAAAACTTCCCTAACAAACTTCCCCAGCTGATGCTGTATTGTGGGCAGAAATCATCATTTGCTATAGTCAGAGTATGAGTTCATTCTGAGGATATGAATAGCTTTTCTCATTCCTGGAAAATACTTATGTCTCCTGCTGTGAGGTGGAGTTATCTCTTAAAAGCTGATGTGATGGTTTTGTCTGTATGTAGAGTTGCAGCCCCACTGTACTTTGAGGGGCCAGGACCTGTCCAGTCCTCTCTCTAAAAGGAGAATTCTAGCCTTGTTCATCCAGTACCCCTTCCCCACCTGCTCTCTGGACCCCAGGTTTTGAATTGCATCCTCCAGTGCTGCAAGGGTTTAACAACATTTCTACCATGGATGCTACTTCTTGCTTTTTGGGTAGGAAAATCTCTCAATTTTTTTTTCCATGTGGCCTGGACAGTTCCAGTTCCTGATGATATTTACTGTTATGCTGCTATGTGCTGAGTTTATTGAATTTTTAACCATTTCCTAATACCATCTGAGAATCCACTCCAGTAAATAATGCTTATTTTGAGAGACACTCATCACATCATTCCTGTTACCTGTATCCCTCTTGAATACAGAATTCTCCCATTGTTTAAATTATTTACATAATAAAACAAAGAAATCAAGACTGAGTCTTGAGCCATAATGCATTTTAAGTTTCCAGCAGGAGTAATTTTTTTGTGTCTATTATTTTAAGTCCTTTTTCAGTGCACTGTATGCCTGCAGTTGGGCAGGTATAAATTAAATCTCTAGAATGAATACAGTTACTCCCTGCCATGGCTCGGAACAGTCTGTCCAAAGTTTTTCATCAAACTGAAATTATAATCAGTTATGACAAAGGTGGCAGGATGCCAAAGGGATAATATGTTGAGCAAGAAGGAGGCAAGAAACACTGCATAGGTTTGGAGCAGTCCTCAGCAAAATCTTGTGGTCTCTCTCCTGTCCTGCCATCTCAAGAGCGTGCAATTTCCATGGTCCTTAGCAGTACACAATTTCATACATTGAGTACTTCCCGTGGGCAGGATTTCTTGGATCTTTGGTCCTCTCTTGTAATTCTGTGTCTCTGGGTTTGGTATGGAATGAAGAGAAACTTCATGCCAACCCCAGTCATCAGCTGTAATCACAATAGGTGCTCTGGAAAATGTGATTTAGGGGAGCAAGTAGAGCTACAGCTGTGCTATACAACGTCATAAGGCCCAGATTCTGCAAAATGTTGTCCTCCAGATTAGGTCTAAGTGAGGGAAATTACAAAACACACTTGGAGGAATGAATGTTGGACCATATTCTCCCCAAACTCAGAACATCTGGGATTAGAGCCTGGTCTTACTGGGCCATAAATTTTGTTTTTCTTATTTGTGTAACACTTTCTGATTAAGCAGAACAATGATAACAGAATTAATTTCACTTTAATTTTACTTAATCCAATATTGTCCTGACTAAACCTTTTGTAAGATGAAGCATTCACTCCAGGATGAATTTGGCCCACATATGACAGTTAGTGTCTAGGATGATAGTTGCTATCTAAAAAGAAAAATGTAAATTTACCTACAGAGGGAAAGGAAAGAAGGGAAATATTTATCCACAGCGGTGCTGCTATAGAGACCAGGGACATTTCAAATAGTAATAATAAAAAGATACGTGTGCTAAATTATCTCTGCTTGATTCCATCATTGTTAGTCTTGTTACCATCACTACCTGCTGCACTGGTCTGGAACAACAGCTCCACCAGAATTTCTTTAGACATTTATAGTCACAAAAAACTCTAGATTCATGGAACTGGATGATTTCATTTTACTTTGACAATGATGTTTCAGCTGGTAGAAAATAGCTCTTTTCCAGACTCCACATTAAAAGAATAATTTATCCGAGAAAAGTATAAAAATGGGCTTACAGAGAATGAAAGTAATATTTATTTTTCTCTGCATAAAAATGTATCTCAGAAGTTTAAAGTAAAACATGCAAATGAAGAAGACTGATTTAGGTACTGCTGCACATTACACACATTCTGCGCAATCTTTGTTTATTTAGGGGTGTATAAGGTAAACTGAAATCAAACAAATATGGTTCAGATTTTTAAGTAGGTTTCCAGAGATCTTTCTATGAATTCTGATTTATCCTATTTATAGCTTGTTGACACTACTAGGTCTGAAACAAGAAGCCTACAATGTCTTGTACTGCATCTCTGTATTTATGCAAAAGGCTGTATAAAACAAACCTGAGACACCCTCCGTGGCCAATGGAGCTGTTGCACACACGCCTGATCTCTGACAACGTCTCATTCAGCACATCAGCATCTCAGCTCAGATCGGTGGCAAATATGGTGTGTCCCAGAAACATCCATGTCCAAGCTGCAATGGCTCTTCTCTTTATGCAGTGCCCGTTCCTCTGGGGCCTCACCGACCTCCCACAAGCCCTGAGCAGGGCAGTAGATGACATCAGGATTGGGGGTGCTTTTTACCTTGGTTGGCCTGGTCCTTTCTGCCACGGTGAGGTGCCACCAGCCAGGCCTGAAGGCCACCATAAAACCTTTTCCTCCTGAAAATAGGATGGCAAAAATGCAAACACATCAGCGTGGCTAAACCTCGTGCTGCAATATTTATACCTGCACCCACTTACATCCACTGAGATGCAAATCGTTCCCATTAAACTAATGAGGTGACACAGGCATTTAGCTGAAACGCAGGCTTGAGTTTGTGGAGGATCAAAGCCCTTAATCATAGGCACGTGGTGCAATTGTAAAGGTACTTACAGCAGGAATTGGTAAATTGCCTTTTAGAAGAAGGAATCTGTCACAGGTATATGCCTTCTGCTCAATCACCTGCACAAGGAGTAGAGGTGATGGCAAACAAGATTTTTGGTGTCTCATTCTGACCACATGTTGCTAGACAGAAAGGCTCTTTATGGTCTATTGCCAATGTATATGTACCCATACCAGTTCAGAAACTGGTTCTGGAGCATCTAATATGTAGATTTAGATATGGGGCGGCCTGGTGAAGGTTTGATTTGTCGGAAAATGATCATTGCCATTTGTTATACTTGTATGACATGACAAAAATTACTTAGCCTCTTATTTAGTCATCACACACTGGTGTTGCTCAGTAAAACACTTCACTTAACAACTCCTACTTGACCATGTTGCTAAATAATACATCCAGAAGTAGTTTTATGTGCTATATACGCTTTACACCTGAGATGAAAATAGAGAGGATGTTATTTGTGGTGCCCCTTGTCTAGGTACAACTTCAGAGGGTGCAAATAAATGCCAGGGAAAGCCCACAGTTCCAAAAATTTGTTCTGAAGAGGTATCATATGCCAGAGGATTTTTTTCCCTGCTTTCTTTCCGTTTTTGCTTGAGATCACTTGTATAAAAATGAAAGACCTCAGGTATCTGTGCCATGAAAGTCCTTTATGTAAGGGAAATGGATGTGTCCACAACTATTCCTTTATTAAGGTCCTCCCTGCTCTTAGTAGTTACTAAGGCTATATGTAATCGGGGAGCTATTAGCTTGAGAAATGATCTGGAAAGGATTAATAATGGACATAAACCTGGAATAATGAAAGGCATCGAGTGTTCCCTGGGGAAGAGAATATTCTTAACATTCTAATTCTGTACCATGTGATCCTGGAGGCGGTGGGGTATTTCCACATCAGGAGTCAGATGTGAGTGTTACCCAGTGGAGTGGTTTACATGTCTGATGTACCGATAAAAATAATCTTAAACATTTTTATGGGCACTTGTCAATTATGAATTGGGCTAAAACTATCATTTCAGCTGATTTTTTTAATTTACTCTGAGTTGGAAATCCGTGCTTTGTGATTGCATAGTCTCACGAGTGATATTTGTCAGTCTGAGAGACAGTCTGAAAACAGCATGGTCTACCTGGTTATCCACCAGCATCTGCAAACGCTGTACAACCATTAACTCCCTTTCACAAGCCAGCTCCTCACAACCTCCTCCAGTGTGCCAAACACTGTCTTGCCTGGCTGCAGCAGCACAGGGGAGGGCAGGAGGGGCAGGGAAGGATGCTGTGTGGCTGGAAGGAGACAGGAGCAAACTGTGACACTTCACATGAGCAATACATCAAAGCAGTGGAGCCGGAATCATCCAACAGCTTATTTTTAAGCTCTGTGGTGTCCAGCCTGCAACAACTTGGCCCTCTCTTGATTACAGGCATTTCTCTCATTTCAGTGCTCCCAAAGAGATTTGGCTGAGAAAGCTTATTGCACACTGAGTCATCAATAACCACACTCTCACTAATTGAATGCCTTTTGGAGCTTCATCCACCCTGTGCAGCTCTTACCGAGCCTGTCTCTTCATCACGATGAGGTCTGGTGATTTTCATCAGACCATCATGCTCTTTTTTGCATGTCATGTTTGTTTTTCCAACTTCTCCTGTACTGTGTGTATGCTACTGCACTTGCTTTGATAACAATGGTCAAGTCAATATTAAATTAAGTGGAATTAGGTTCCGCGTTTTTGGCCAGCATCAAAATTAAGAATAGTTTATCAACCATTTTGAAAGCGAGATTTGGAGAATAGAACAACAATAGCTCAAGTCAGCTTTCCCCTTACCATTAGAGTAATTACTTGAATGTAATTTTGTATATAATGTAATTGGTAGATACCTTAGAAAATTCCAGTATATGCCTGCCTGCCCTGAATACCTTAGAAATGCCAAGTGTGTAATGAAATAACTTCTGAAATGGAATTTATACTTCTGCATTAATTTGGTACATTCAAAATCTTCACCTCTTGGGTGACTGGCAGACTTACACTGGTAGTATTAATAACTATATGGACTAATGAAAATACACTGGAGGCTCTTCAGTTCTCAGATAATCTATTTCATCAAGGCATGGGGTCGTATCAGTGTTGGGAAATCCAGATAAAAAATAAACCACGGGTTGGAAACATACCACCATGTTCAATCCATATTGAAATAAGTAGCAGTTTCCCCAGTCCTTTCCAACCTTATTCTCTTTGTAGTTTTTAATCTATATGAAAAACTCAGCATAAGCCAATTATTCAATTTTGTTAAATAAAAGCAGTTAATTATATTTTGTAATTATCCTCTTTTATATTTGTAATGTTAAGGCCTTCAAGCTGTTGAGCTTGGTGTTCCTATGCTTTTGGGAAATAACATTGTGTCTGCCATTGATGAATATATTAGATTTATGGTTTACTGTAATAATTCACTGGTTCATGGTCCTACAGTCCTCGTAGGAGTATAACAAATCCTTGTGATCTCTCCGAGAACTGTCATGTGGTTTCAAATCTTGGCATTAGCTGGGGAAAGTGTAACATTCACATGATGCCAGTCAGCTCCCCGCTGACTGCTTTCGCAGAAGCAGTCTGAGGTATTTGTTGTTTCTGGGGAAGCAGCAATAAATTAACAGAAGAAGCAGACTTTTTTATTACAACAACAATAGGACACCAATAATAGCATCTACTTCCCCCTCCTATTATTTTCGTTTTGGAAGGAACTCTCAGGGTTTGCTCAGGTTTACCCTGCACACTGAGATAACCTGCCAGTCTGGAGCACACAAGGCAAAGGAAATATCTAAATATCTATATCTAAATATCTCCCCAGCACCTGCTGTTCTGGTGATACTGCTTATCTCTGCCGCACCTGGGACCTGCCTAGGGTGGATGCGTCAAGGTGGATATTGTCTCCCTTTTGGGGTGGATTTTGGGGTCGATACCAGTGCCCAGCTCTGGGACAGAGATGCACCACAACAGTCCCAAAGGCAGCATGTGAGCTAGATAGTTGTTTGGGTTTTTAAACAGGTGAATGTTTGGGTTTCCCATTTGACACCATTTTGGTATTCCTTAGCAGTCACAGCCGTTCAGGTGACTGTGTCCTCTCTGGTCTCTAGAGTTTTCCCTCCCTGGAGGGCAGACTGGTGGAAATGCACATTAGATGATACATATCACTGCAGGAAAATGAGGACACGCAGGAAAAGCTTTGCCAGAACATGGTAGATAATTGTGTTCTGTGAAACAGGATGTGGTGCATTCTTCTTCCCAGGCTGACCGACTGCTCTCTGCTTACAAAATGTACCTTTCTTTTCTTACTGTCAGCTTCAGTCAGCACTGAGGGGTCTGTCATTGCAGATGTTGGCTCCAGAGCCAGCCAGGAAAGATAAATCCAGCTCCAAGCACGGACTTTTATCCTCTTGACAAAATCTTATATGAGTCTGATACATTTACTAAAATTAAAAAATTAAAGAAAAAGGAAAGGAAGAAACAAAGATGCATAAAATGTGAAATGAATCATCAGGCTGATGAAAGCAAACATGTCAAGATGGCATTAAGCCATAATTGATGGGGTAAATTAGTGCAGTTTTGGAAAGCATGGTTAAACAACCCTGAAGAATTAACAATCAGTATAAAATTAATACAAGTGGCATTATTTTCTTAATAATCCTTCAACTTTTAGTTATATAGACCAGAACCCCATGGCTGTTTTAGCCAAATCCTACTATTATTGCATTTTTGTAGCAATTACTTGCTTCTCTGATGTTTCCCTTTGATGTGTATGGGTAGTTTACATTTATCTGGCTGTATATAACTTGTAGCATAAATTAAAAAATGTACTTAAACAAAATTATTGCACAGTGCAATATGAAGTAATATAAGTATAGATCACTTTCATTCCCTTGAGCTCATTGGTCACTGGCATATACCTGTCTTGTCCTGTAATAATCAATATTTTAACATAACTGTGCTCTCTGCCACCAGTTGCTAGCTGGCCTCAGTGGTCAGAATGGAGTTTCCATCCAAGGGGAAATTTCCTTCGCAGGGGTTACTGCCCTGCAGCCATTGCTTGGTACCAACAAGTCATTAGGATGCTGGTCCCAGGCTGCTCATCTACTCAGCTCTGTTGATAATTCTCTATGCCCATGGGTTTTAATAATCTATTCTGCTTTCTATAAATGTTTCTTGCCTTTTTACCTGTGACAGAGGGAGCAAAGTTGAGGGTAATAACTTCCTCCCATAAATGGGCATACGTGGAAAACTTTGGACGCTTTATTATCTAGTTATAGCTTGTACTTTCTTTGGTTTACACTTGTTTCTTGGCATGTTTTATAGCAGTGTCTGGAAAATCAATTTTTCTTTTCCAAGCTACAAACCAGTACATGTGTTCTTAAACAAAATCCTGTCATTCTGACCAAGATCTTTAGTTTTTCTTCCCTGGTGTTGTCATGAAGCCCACTTCAGTCCCATATATTTGCTCTTTAATTTCAGTGTTGCTTTTAGTGGTCACACTTAGTTTAAGAATGCTGTCAAACAACTGGTTATAGAAAAGGACTCCATATCTGTTTAGTGTTTTTCCAAAAGGGGTTTGTATTTTAATTATACTTTCTAAGTTGTAAAACTTCACTAGGTTTCTTTCTTCTATCCTCCTTGTTTATTATCTATCTTCTTGTGTTAGAAAGTTAGATGGGTTAGCAATGAGTCTCACAGTTTAAATGCTTCTCAGATGGGGATTTATTTGAGGGAAAAAACCTAAAGATGTTTTATCCTGCTTTCCAGGGTTGCCAGCCATGTCACAGGAGATCCAGATGTACAGTCCTTTGTCATCACAGCATCTGGATATTGCACTGTGTCTTTGAGATGACCCATGGAAGACCAGCAATCCACGAGCTGTCTCCATTAGCAGTGGTTGTGAATATGGATTGTCTGAGGGGATAGGGGAGTGGCTCTGTATCAGTTATTATAGTCTCCTAATTGGCATGAACCTGCATTCCTTTAAAGTCCAGACTCTTATGGGTCTCATTGGAGCTGTGGATTCGGAAAGAGAAAAAAAGCTCAGGGTCAGTGAGTCTGGCTGCATGTCTTCTAAGGTTACGACTGTCTGCTTTACAGAAATTGATAGCTCTTTCTAGGCATCAAGGCAGCAGTGACTAATGCCCCGTACATGAGGCTGCTGAAATACTCTTTCTGAAGCTTATGTTCATCAATCTAGATAAAGAGACTTGCAAAGGCAGAGCCTGTGATCTGATGTCCAGCACGAATTGGAACCCTGCCATGGTCCCCATGCAAAACCCATAAACACTGTTCAGTGCCAAGCCAGTGAAGGGGGAACAGGTTTGTCTTGAATACAAGAACGTGGAGAGTAAGCACCCAGCTTCATCCAGTGCTCATCATCACCCTTTCTGCCCCAGAGAAGTCTGTTTAATCTCATCTTGAAGTGGGAACCTTAGGGAGAGGCTGTTGACAACCAGAAGAGAAAACCTGCATACTGTTGTGTAAGGACTGGTGAGCTCAGCAGGACAAAGAAGACCAAGTTCTCCTTTTCTGCAGCAGCAGGTGATATCTTGGGCACTGTAATGCCTCTTGGGTATGTAGGACATTTTGATACCCACTGCTGGGTGGATGATGTCATCTCAGGGTCAATTAATCAGTCCTTGTGTAGGCAGAACATATGCTTGACTATATCTGGTGGAACAGAATTTAATTACTGAATTGAGAGGATTTTTGAACACTGAAATTAACATCACCATTCTCAGTTAAAATTAACTGGTCTGTTGAATTAATTTCTTGTTTATGGTATTTGTCTTGTAAATGAAGTTTTGATCTTTTATGCTAATGAACTGATGTATCACGAAGCCTTGAAGAAGCAGGATAATGAAAGCTGCTGTCAAATGATGATATTAATGGTTAAGGTTAAACAGAGCTTTTGCCAGTACCTGCTAAGGTGCAGATGTTCTCTGCTTTTTCTCTGAACTGAGAGAGGTGTCTACTCGCTTTGACATCGGGTGGCACCAGGAGGGCTTGAGCTGAAAGCTCTGAATGCTCAGGGTGGTATGAGAAACCAGATCATGCCACTATCACTCTGTTAGTCACTGGCCGTGCTGGAAGGGAAGAAGCATGGGAGTGATGGTCAGAAGTGGGAACACAGTCATCACCTCACAGCATCTGCACAAAGATTTGCTTCAGGCTCCAACTGGTGCTCACTGTGTGGATGTATAAATAGTGCAGATGAGGGAGGATTATTAGAAGTTATAAACTCTTCTAGTATCCTGCAACAACACTCTAAAGCATTGTTGCTGGTTTATAGAGGGTGGGGAAAAAAAGTGGCATTTGTTTGAAATGTATTACACTTCACGTGTACATTATCCCATTAAGTACAACCCAAAGGGAAGCAGACTCTCAATACCTTGATTTGAAGAGGGAACAGCAAGTAGGGAGACAGCGGTGTGGTGAGTTGCTGGAGAGAAACAGAACTGTGGGTTCAAGACTTTACAAGAGAGTACTGTAAAAAACTTTGTATAAAAATGGTTCTCATCTGCAGGAAAAGGGTTAAGATTACACACTCGGATCCAAAACATATTCAACCGAATAACAAGCAAGAATTTGAAAATGTATTTTTGTAATATGAGCCTGAGATTTTTCTTTTAATCTTTAAGGCACCCTTGAAAAAGAAATTCTGAAAGAACTCAGGGTATTGCTAAATGAGCTCCCAGCAGTAGGGGTGTGCTACTTACTGTCTCAATAGTCCTCAGATTATTTTTAGGGATAGTTAAATATGTTCTTGTTATAAAGGACTTAAAGTTGTTTTGCTCCTCAGAAGGTATGCTGATGTCTCTTTAAAAATCAGCAGTTTACTTCTGCATCTATTGGTAACACCTGTAGTGGTGACAGAGGTATTTAACCCAGAGTTACTGAGCAGCTGAAGCCAATATCTTGTGTAGGGTTTGTGGCCTGTTTCTATTTCCTTGTTTTTCCTTCTTGGCTCTCTGCCGTTTTTCTTTCCCCCAAAATTTCACAGTGCTACTTTCTTCCATACCATGTGTTGATCTCACTTAACTGTTGTTTGTTAGTTTTTGTGTTTTTTTTTTTTTTTTTTTTTAATTCTGCTCCATTAGCACTTAAAATTTAGGTCAAACCTTGAAGCTCAGGAATGCCTGGGATGGAGCACATTCAGCCATCAATTTTTAGCGCCTGATATAAGAAGAGACTGAAAAGACCAGACTTAAAGCGTAAACTATTGATGTAGAGGTGAGTTTGTGCAATTAAATTAGAAGGACATAAGCAATGTGGGTAAGGGCTTTTAAAATTCAAGTCTGAACTGCTGCTGTTTCTTGTGCTGCAAAGCCCTCTCCTTTTGCACATCCTTGGTGCCAGAAGTGTAGAGGTTTACAAAGGCTTTGCAGGTTTGTAGCTGATGCAAAGAAAGGACTTAACTGGTAGAGATAATGTGTGTATGGCCAAACAGATGGAGTACAGGTAAAATGCCTGTGTGTGCGAGTGTTTGCCTTCTCTGGAGGAAAAGGTGTACTTTGTGAGATCAATAGTTTTCTTGCAATTCCCTGCTGTTTTATTCATGTGAAACCATATAGTGCAGGTAAAATACTGCTTCTTTGGTGGCTGGAACCTGGTTCCAGTGGAGTTAATGATGCTCTTCAGTAGAGTCAGAAACTCTCCATGGGTCTCTCTGGTCCAAAAGCCAGACATGGGGAGAACAGAGCCTGGATAGACTTCACTGCAGACAGAGCCATTTCTGATGATAACAGAGCTTTTAACTCCCCTTGTCTGTGCAGACCTTAGTTCTACAGATAAGTGTTGTCAATAAGGGTGGGTATTAGTACATAATACAATTTATTGCTGCTCGTCTCTTTTTTTCTTTTTACAAGAGCACTTCATCTTGTTACCCAGGCATTCAATGCTATTAGAACAAAGCACACAAACCCAGAGTAGCTGATATTTTCTGTCCAAGCCTATTTGAAATTATACTGACATGAAGGTTTAGGTGACTTGAGGAGACTTATTTATAGCTCTTGTGATGGCAGCAGTATGGTTACAGCAGGATTTATGATTTCGAAGTCCTGTGGAGCCTTAGTCTTGATTTTAAGAAGCGACTATCACTCAGCTGTGGAGACTCGCAAAGGTGATGCTGGGTGAGCCTGTCCTGTGAAGCTGGTAGCAAAAGTCCTGATGTAAACTGGCTTTTTGTATAGTGTAATGTTGGGTGGCCTGTTGAAGTTTGTGAAAAGGTCTCTTTAACTTTTTCTCTTTGCAAGAATCTTTGAGGAAAGCTTCTTTCTTTCATTAACACATGCCTTCGTTTTCCCCTTCTGATTCCTTGTAGAAGGGCATGTGCTCTGTTGTGTTGCGATGCCTGTGCTTTGTCTGGTGGTGTATTGGAACTGTGCTCAGTTGTGTCTTCGGGTGGGCACAGATAAATTTCCATCTACAGGCTTTATGTTGACTTTATGTGATAGTGATACAGATATGTATATCTGCATTGTCCAGCAAAAGCTAAGGACTAGTCATCAGCTGGGATTATTTACTTTGGACTATAAAAATGTGTCATGGTGCAAAAGATACCTATTCTACCACTAATAGAGTCCAGCTTGCTCTCCTACCTCCAGCTTTCCTCCATGCTGACACTTTTTTTTTTTTTAAAAGACAACATTACTGATTGCAGTTCAGTATTTATAGTAGTACAAGACACTGCCTTGGAAAGCTATAAAAGCAGACCTTTAGGCCAGAAGAGTAATAAGTCTATCTTAAATGTGGTATATTTATCCATTGCACTGATGTATGTTACCAAGAGAATAAGGTAGAGAAGCCTAGTGTTCTGTCTGGATTAAGGATTAAAAAAAAGAGAATTTTGTGTTGTTTTTTTTCTGAACACAAAACATCACACAACATTTTCAGAGGTCTTGTGTGTACTGGGATAAAATTACCATGGGAAAAGGCAGTAACAGAGCTTGGGATAACCCATTTGCCTTGGGGGAAAAAAAAAGATCTATTCAGGGCATACATATGGTCGTGTAACCACAGGTTTGGAGGATGTATAGGTCTAGATAAGAGTGGCCTCTGCGCTTATTCTGGTGTGCTGGAATAATGCTGTGATATTTACTGAAATTGCCCTAAACATTATTTTTTTTCCAATCTGAGATGCCCAATTCCAAATGAACGCTGTATCTTTAGATTCTGAGTCTAGTGGCAAAGGCAATTCAGTCCAGTTTAAGGAATTATGCTAATCTTGTGAGACTTTATACAAGCCTATACAAGGCTTGTCTATCCTATACAAGTAGGATATTTTATAAGGTGGGCTTTCTGTTCAGGTTTTACAGGATCAGAGTGAAAAAATCTTTAAACCTTTCTTTCAAGAGATTCATGTCTAGCCAAATATTTAAGAAGCAATCAGGGCTTAACAAGCATCCAATTTATCCACCATCTTAACAAAAATTTATTTTTTTACAAGTTTGCTTCTGAGAGTTACAAAAATAACCACTGGAGACTGTCAATGGGAAATGTCACCTGCTTGTAATTTATCAGTGTGATTTGACTTCAGGGTAGAAGTTTGCATCCTTATTAAGAATGTAACTATTTTACCAGCCTATATGCTTAAAGTTTTCCTTGAGGGGAAAAAAAAAATAAAAATTACTTGCAGGATGTTTTGTTGGTGTATGAGCCTGGGAATATGTCACAGTTTGCCACCTTCTGTTTTTGCCATTTGGAAAAGCTAATTTTGTTACAGGGTTTGCTTCTAGCAACTTGAAAGCAGCAGCTGCAGTGAGGTACAGTGAAGGGGCCCCTTCTGAAGGACTTATGTGCATTTTGAGAAGGTGGATTTACTCCTCCNNGGGTTT
The DNA here is from genome assembly GCA_004320125.1 of Scolopax mira. Taxonomy (NCBI): domain Eukaryota; kingdom Metazoa; phylum Chordata; class Aves; order Charadriiformes; family Scolopacidae; genus Scolopax; species Scolopax mira. Next base: position 72,475 of record BJBW01001116.1, read on the forward strand.
TCCCCCCCCCCCCCCCCCCCTTTCATGTCTGCTTTTCTGTGCTTGGGGAAATTGTCCTACCCAGCACCCAACTCCACTCTCTCTTCCTGAGGGCATCTTCTGTGCTTTTAAATGAGTTTCTAAAAGCCCCTGATTGTTGCCTAGTTAAGAGCCGAGAGCTGTAATTGCTCAAACTCATTTCCCTGATTTAATGAGCAGTGCAAATTGTTGACAGCTTCAGACGTTTCCAACTTCTGAAATACAGCTAAACACTAAATCCTCTATCGGCTTGGAATAACTCTCAAACACTGAAATTATTAGCGTGACCTGATGTATGGGAGGAGATGACCGAACAGATAATTAAATTGGGCTGAGGCTGAACCTGGGGATCTGATATCAATAGTAAACAGAGGGGATTAGATATGTCTGCTCTGCAAGGAGTGAGAACTTGATACTTCAGAGTTGTTTTTTTTTTCCTGTGGGACACAAAAGGGTTTATCTCCAGGGTATGTATTTTCCTTCTAACAAAAACAAGATCATGTGGATGGCAGAACAATTTGCATTGCTGATGGCAACCCCTAAGAGGAATGGGACATGAATGGAATCTGTTTGGGGTAAGGTTATAAAGAATTTTGAAATATTTTAAATTTTATTTGTGATTTTTCTTGAATAAAGTAATCTAAAAATTGCATTGGGCTGTTCTCAAAATAAATATGGGCATAGGAGTCGCCTGTCTAATGCTTTCATCTGTGACAACTAAAAGTTAGAATAGCTGATATCTATGAACAAAATGTTGAGATCTGTTTTGTTGTTGGATCTCAAAGGACTGAATTCAGATTTCAAATAATGTAACTGACAATTGGCAAAGTGAATCTAAAGTAACATATGCAAATATGCAGTCCTCAATATCATCTTAGTGCAACAGTTAAGCTCTGGTCGTTAGTGATTAAGCCTAAACAGCCAATATCTCTGCTGGGAGATGTGCTGAAGAACTTAAATACTTAGTGCATTTAAACTTGCCCTCAAACCTTGTGGTTCACTTCTATTGGTGTTATTCATAGGACTGTAGAATGGTTTGGGTTGGAAGGGACCTTAAAGATCATCGAGTTCCAACCCTCCTGCCCTTGGCAGGGACACCTCCCACCAGAGCAGGTTGCTCAAAGCCCCATCCAGCCTGGCCTTGAACCCCTCCAGGGATGGGGCAGCCACAGCTTCTCTGGGCAACCTGTTCCAGTGTCTCACCACCCTCACAGTAAATAATTTCTTTCTAGTATCTAATCTAAATCTCCCCTCTTTCAATTTCATTATATTTCAATATTCATTAATGTGACCTTGGATGGCCGAATAACAATCCCTGGAAGAGCTAATGCTCCTGTTGATGTGATAAAAATATGAATGTACATTTCATAATCATTATGCTTCTCTCAGCTGTATTTTGGGAGTGGATTCTTGTCCTGTGACAGCATGTTCAGATGTTACCTATTTTAAGATGGGGTTGAAAAGAAGGTGGTAAATAGGTTGTACTTGTAATTCCAGTATGTTTTCATTTTTATGGAGTGAGTTGATTGAGTTGATAACTGAATGTAATAATTCTGAACCTGCTAGGAAACGTTAGATGACACACTATGGTGTCTGAAAAGACTGTTACTAAAGATAACTTAGGATCTTTTTGATCTTATACTCTATTTTTTTCTTGGTCCTTTTGACCAAATGGATATCTGTTGCATGGAAAGGTTATTAGTGAAATGATCCCATTATAACTCTTGATTCTGGATTGTTCCTTAACTCATTAAATAATTTAAAATGTCTTACTGACCTGTAGGAAATGGTCTATATCAAAGGACTGTGCACTGAAACAAACAAAAATGAATAGATATGCATTCTAAGACCTACTTTTATCAGTGCTTCAAAAGGAGATATTTAGAACTATGGGGCAATATGATGACATAAGAGCTAATTAATTCTATGAAACTTATTTTCTGTCTTTATTAGTGAGGTTATTAATCAGTTCTTAAGTGCTGTAGATGTAGATGGGTTTGGATTGGGCTTATCTCTTCCTGGCTTTCCAGCACTGGTCATTAGTCATTCTCTTTGAATGCAAGTCTTTGTGAAGTTGCAGAGAGCTGCGCCTGCCTTTGGGTAAGTGAGCTGGTGAGGCCACCAGTTAGGCTGCAGGAGCTGTTGAGGTAAATAACTTTAAAAATCTAGGGAAAGAGGGAGAAAAAATTTGCAAGACTGCAATTAAACTTGCTGTTTAAGTCACAGTTGCACTCTGAGACTTGTATCTGGGACAGGCACCATTCTTTACTTGGTGCTGTTCAGGTGCAAATGAAGACATGGACCTTGACCTAAAAAGTTCATAAAAATGATTTGTCTGCATATAGTCCAGATTATATTTAGCACTTCCTGGGCATGTGCAAACAATAACTCTTGGCGTGAGGAGCTTGGGGTGAGCCTCTGCTTCTCACAGAACCTGTCAGCAAAGGCATTTTAAGGTCATTCTTGAGTTGCTGCCAAGGCCTGTTTACTAACCCATATAATGCTCTTTTGGAATTCTGGTGGTATTCTTCAGAGCTCAGATATTTATTTCCTTCCTGTTATGCCTGGTACAGGGTGGTTCCTTCAAAACCCTAATGATGGGCTATCCCAGTTAAATTTTATCCTATTTCTTTTAGGCTAAATTGCTGTACTGTTGTGTCTTTAGTGGAAACAGGGATGCTGTCACTCTGCTCCTGAAAATGTTTAAAGGTGGTTGGATTTAGACTGTCTTCTTGTAACACTTCGGAATGATATACCAAGAGCTGTATTCCTGCTACTTCTGTTCATAACAGGTAGGTGGGGGCAGAGGCTGGAGGATGTCATATTCAGTATTAATTCCAGTCACAAAATTATTAAATAATTGAAAATACTCTAGTGCTGCTATAGTTTGGAGAATGAGCTTGGAAAAAAAAAAAAAAAACAAAACATGTTCTATCACCGAACCTCAGTCCAATGTTTTCTTGTGGATTGTTATGAAGTAAGGAGCAGAAATGACTCTGCTGGTGGGGATATCAGATCCATCTGGACTGGACCTTCACAACACTCTGATGCTTATTTTTCTCTGTGCTAAGTGCAGATGGCACATGGCAGCACAGAGCCCAGCATCACAACATACCGAGTAGAGGGGAGAACATAAACCAGCACTGCAAGTAGTTGTGAAGACAGGAATTGCACGGTGCCTGAGCAGTTGCCTGGTCATGCTCCCAGCTAAAAAAGCATTAGAGCCACCACTGGAATGGAGTTAGCATGGAAATGTAAATTTCATTCTCTTTGGGTCTCAGCATCGTTTGTGGGTTTTCTGGTTTTATGGGGTTTTTTAACCAAGTTTTAAATTGGAACATATACATAGTGACACTTGAATAAATTGCTCCTTTTCCTCTCATATAATTTTTCTTTAAAGCTGCTTCACCAGGTTTCATCTGAAAGATGGTCCTCTGAGGGGACAGATCTGTAAAAGGTACTATAGTTGCCGTGTTACATTTGGGGATGATTGATCTCGGGTAGGGTGTGTTTAGTTAGTGATAGTTTCTTACCCTTCTTGTGGCACCTCTGAATGGGGCTTCTGGTTTTATAATGTTTGAGCCAACAACTTAATGCCAAAAGTTGCTGAAAGGAGCAGAGCTTCTTTCTAAGAGAAGGCAAGGCAGAGAGCAGCAGTGGAGACTTGCGCAGGAGGTAAAGCATCTCAATATGCATCAGGGCAGACTCTGCTAAGGAGAGCTGTGTTTCACAGGACTTGAGGGACAGAGCTGGGTGCTTCCGAACCACACTGTTTTGCTGTTTGGGTGACCATCCATGCAGTGGAGAACAGTAAAATGAAGCAATGGTGGCTTCCTAATCCACAAAGCTTTGGAAGGCAATTACTTGGAGAGAAGCCATCTCCAACCCACCTTCAGGTCACTGCTTTCCATGCTGGAAAGACACCCACAGGCATTAAGGGATAGCAAGACCATGCTCTGAACAGCTCTGTTGCTGGAGAAGCTTACATTCCATAGCTTGTCACCAGTTGCTTGGTAGTGTCTCTTGTAGGGAGTAACCTGTGCTACGCTTCTCTGCCTTGGTTTGGCAAATAAGCTCTTAACAAGGGCCGATACAGCCAAATCCAGAGGAGTGTGGCTGTCCTGGCTCCTGTTTAAGTAATAGGAACAGGTAAAGATTGCAAGGGCTGCTTCTGTAAATGGAAATTAGACTGTACTTCTTGGTGGGGTGGGGAGTTAAAGGGTGGAGGGACTTGTGATGGATAACCACTTCAGGGAAGAGAAGTGAAAAATGAAAGTGTGAAAGAAGGAAAAGCAAAGGTCAGGAACAGTGTCAGTCCTCAAGGTGTACACATGGCTGTTACTGAATGAATGGTAAGGTACTGAACAAATAGTAATTAAAATCCTAGTGACTATGTAAATGCCAGATTATAGCTGTGATCTTTTTGCAGACTTTCCTTTGATGTGAGTGGGAGTCTGTATGCTACCCTCGGGAATGCTTAAGACTAAATATATGCTCAAAACCATAGAGATCCAGGCTTCTTCCTGGCACGAGCTGATGTCCCCTTGACATGTACCAGCAACACGCTGAGGTCTCTATGAGGATGAACATAGCTGAGATTAACCGTTCAGTGTTTTTAACATGGTAATTTTACTCTTTTCCTACAGATGAGGGTGTTTCACTGATACCACCCTGCATAACTGCTCCAATTTCTTTGGATTTATAGCCTGATCTACAGTTGAGTATTTCTGTTACTCCCCAAAAATGTGGTCATGAAACTCTAGGGTGAAGCCGTGCTCTCACACGGGCAGGGAGCATTTCTCACTCTTGTTAGGAGAATAACTGGTCTCCTTAGGTAGACACAGTGAGTAGGGTGCTCTGTTCCTCCTCAGGTAGACATGGCCAATAGGGCGCAGTGGGCTGGGGAACAGCTATTGACAACTTATTTGCCGAACACATCTCTATGGTTCTGTTGCTATAGCAACCCTAATGTGAAATGTGTTGCTAGAAAAACATTAGTTACTATAGAAACAACTTTCCTGTAAGTGAAAAGTTTACTTTGTAACACATGATACCTAATATTAGGTTTTTTTTAAGTTAAACCACCCACGTGTGTGTTGAGATCAATAAGCAGATCATTGTACTCAAGACTGCGTAGCTGGAAATGCACAGAACTTGTGTGTCTTTCACTGAAACCATCTATTTGGCTTTGACCAACATCAGACTGATATCTGAGTAGCAGACAATAGAAACGTTACATTATGCATGATGCAAGGGACTCTTGAAATAGTTGCATCTGAGATTTTGTTTGAGACCTTTAATTGTGTGGGAAAATGGTCAATTTTGCTTTTTTTGTTGATTAGACTTTAAATTCTATTAAATTATATTCCACAAATACTAACTTGGATTACTCAGCTATATCAATTAGACTTACCCTAATGGTGATTGGGACTTGAAAATTGGGTGAAGGTTTTGACCAACTTTTTTAAGGTCACCTTCAAGAATGGCCTTTCTGAAGTCAAGGCTTGGATCTGGTTCTTCATGTTCTGCTGTATTGTGCTGCTCTAACCCTGAAGCACTTGTCAATATGGGTGATGGATATTGACCAGTGTGTAACAGAGAGTGGAAAGCACCTCAGCGATATTGTTGGGTCTTTGCCTCTGTTTTGGGATCTCTCCCATGTGTTTTTGCTGTTGAAGCCTGGTCTACACTTTCTGGTTTGCTAGCATGGGAGGTAGCCTGCCAGCCTTAGCAGCGTCTCTCTGGCAGTGAAAATATTAGTGGAGATCCAGCAACCCTGCCAGACAAATCCTTCTGGTAACACTTGAAGATCCAAAGGCAGCTATGCCCTCAAAGTCACTCTCGTGCTAGGGAAAACCTCTCAAAGGAGGGTCTGTTGGTCAAGCGATGGCATCAGACCTTCTTAGGTGTGAAGAAGGCCATAGTTGTCATGGAAGCTCATTTTCTGAGTAATGTGTTGACTTCCTTCTCTAGGCAGTTTATTGTGTTATAAAGTGCCGACAGCAAAACACAGTGGTGGCATTTTAAATGTCACCAAGGTAACGATCATCAGTCACCTCATTACAATTTCACACATAGATCTCTTCTCTTGCAAATCTGAGACTTTTAAAAAATGATGCAGGGTTTAAGGCTTTTTCTGAGCTGAGGAAGATTCTTCTGCTGTTATTCAGGCTTTGCTGTGTATATTGGGCTGATACTGCTCTGAGTTTCACTGGTATGAAACTCATGCAAGTTCACCAGTGCTTCTGAGGCATTTAATGTAAAGGATTTCCTGTCTTATGTGGTTTTAATTGCTAGCTGTTTTTGAGTGCCACATTACATGAGCAGATGATATAACTATAGTAATGGGTTGGCAATCGTGAAAGAACAATTTCCTATTGTTTCTGCACTTGCAGCACTGCGTTAGTGAATCACTGCTCTTTACAAAGTGTTCCCACACCACCTCTGAAATAACTATTGCTAAATATTGTCGTCATTTTATGGTTGAGTACTCGAGCTGCAGATATTGGAAGGTGTTGTAAGCACTATGTCCACTTTATTTGGAGAGTCTGAAGCCCTTAAGAAGGACTTGTATCCCGCAGGTTTCATAGATATCAAGAGGGTGTGAGAAGTCCGTCAACTTTTCTCTATAAACTAGCTGGAATATGGGAAAGCTTTTTAATTCTATTAATTGTATGTTTCAGTTCATGGTGAAGTCTTCTAGGAAATAACTCTTGTTCATAAGTGTTTCCACTTTTGTTCCAGGTTTATCATCCAATTTCTAGCCTAGAGACTTCCCCTCTGGGTTAGAGATATTTTTAAACTTCATAGCTTGCTTGGCTGAAGGGTGATTTGTTCCTGGAATAGTGGTGGATAAACCAGTTAAAGTGTATTGTTTTACAGAACATGTAAAGATTCAGAAGTCAGGAGGATGAAGGGATGTGGGGTGTGTGCACAAATGCAAGATGAGGTGCAAAAGGAAGCTTTCTGCCTGTATGCTGCCCCCTTGAGAGACAGAAGTGTGCCCTTGTTAATAGCCTGGATGTGCTGACTACTCTGAAAATAGGCTGCTCTGTGCCCTTCTGCATGATGAAGCAGCAAACGTGTGTGACTCCCAGGAACACGGGGTCACTGTGCTCTTCTAGTGTTGGCCTAAATTCGGTGGTTAACTCTATATTCACCTTGAGATCAGAGGGAACTTGTAAAACCTGATCCCTGAATGAACAGAGTTTCAAAAGAAAAATGGATCCATTAAGTGGACCCCTGGTGTAGGGAGGTGTTTGTTGCCTTGTGGAGCTGGGGAAGGCAGGGTGCAAAGGCAGCTTCAGTGGGCAAAGGAGACCAGTGCTGGAAGGCAGGGAGGAAAGAATAAAGAAATTGGGAGATACTGTTCCAGAGATGCCATTTCTTGAGCAAACACCCTTTCTGAGGGTTAGTACCTTCTCATCACATGTTGCTGGGTGTCTTTGTACACAAAGTCTCAGATTATCTCAGATGTTTGAATGAAGGGAAGAAATGACATCTCATGATTGTTTTCAGACCTCTTTTTTTCATCAGGTGACTTCCACATGCTGTGTGGCTTTGGTCATTTTGGACTGTTAAGTTTAGGAATTTGTAAAAAAAAATATTTTATGTAATTCCACAAGCCTGATATTTTTAACTTTAATGCTGCAATTTCAGAACTCGGTGCTGCTTTTTGGTTTTTTAGCTCTTTTACATTATGTGCCAGCTCTGTTTAATCACTGTATTTCGTGATGTCTGATCACCTGCTGATAGATCTCTTGCAAAGTCCTTTTGGCTTTCAGAGCCTGGAGACCAGAGGGTGGATCTGGTCTGGGACAGTGCTGAGGGGACCAAGGTTTGGGTCTCCTTGTCAGCCTGACAAGCAGATTAGGCAGCCTTCCTCTCGGGGAGTTGAAGTCAAAAGGATGAGATTGGCCTCCTGTTTTCTGAAGAAATCTGAAACTTGGAATAGAAATGTGAACACACAAGCTGTTGTTTCTGGACTCCTATAATAGCCTTGTTCTTAGTGCTGCAGGAGTTTTCCTTCAAGCACATTTGTGTGGTGCAACTGTGGCATCAAGTGATTGGTGGGATCCATCTGCCCGTCCTCTGTGTGGGGCCCAGGGGACCGGATAAAAACAAGGTCTGTTAATTTGGTGTAAGGAAAATATCTTCTTGCTGGCTCTGGTGTATTCCCAGCCCAAGAGTTTCATTTAACTCCTCTCTCCCCGTGCTGTGAGAGAGTGCCTGCTTCTCTGGCTGGCAGGGCTGACCTAGTGCCTGCTCTGCAAAGCAAAAGGTCTATGACAAGCTTAGGAAGATCCTTGGTGGGCAGCTGGGGAAAGGGCCTTGCTTAGTAATGCAGAGAAGAAAAAGAGCTTCCTTTGCTTGCTTTAGATGATACTGAGCAGAGCCCATTGGCCCACTCCCACCACTTCTGTGTTTCCTTGGAAGGAAGATGCTAAGGGAGATATGGCTCTAACCAGGAGCAGGCTGTAAAGCAACAAGGACCAATACTGCAGTGTATGGTCTTCTCCTGGGCTGGCAGCACGGTGCCAAGCTGTCAATTTGAGCTGAACCAAACTGGATCAACTGGCAACCTGCCAGTTGGGTTGGGTAGTTTACACTCGGTCCCTCATTTTTGTTTTTTTGCGTGTTTCATGGTGGGGCTGCAGGATTTGGGATTGGCTGTGCTGTTTGCCTTGCAACTGAACGCTATGGACATGACTGGCTGGTCAGACACACAAGCTGCTGCCTCTATGTCTCTACAACTTAAAGATGTGTGGAAAAGACCACACCAGCCTTGTAATGCAAGTTAGACTAAGATGTCAGGAGTAGGATGCAGGTTGAGGATATGTGGGTTTTTTAGCAGTCCCAAACTTCTCAGCATCCTGAAATAACCCAGGGTTGGTTCTTTACAACCCTGATTGTTCATCACCCTGTAGGGAAGCTTGGGAGGAACAGTCACCTCAGTTCAGTGCCATAGAAGAGATTCCAGGAGCTTTGAGTGAGACATTACTGTGTTTTGCAGATTTCCATGTTTGCTGTGCTCTGAAGAAACAAAAAATCCATGACTGGTCTTTGTATTTTTACTGACAGCTTTGATCAACCAAAGCTGTGAACACATCCAGGAGGAATGAAAGATCGTGTCCAAAAGATGTATAAAGAGAGGTCAGTAAATAGTACTTTGTTGAGACAATGACCATTAGGATGAGCACTGCTGTCAGTACAGATTTCATATCTTGTATATTTCAATACCTGTTGCTTGTAACTCATGGCTTTCTGGTTTGATTTTCCAGATGTCCTTGCTACATGATGGCTTTGCTTCATGTATAAGTTGAGATGTGCTTGTATCAAACATCTCTGTTACTCATGAAAGTATGAATAAGGCTTACATAGGCAAAGGTTTTGGTTGGAGCAGGTTTGATCTAGTGGATGGGCAGGACGGATTTCTGGAGCCAGTATTCCAGATCTTTTGTGTTGTGATTTGTTTAAAGTTTGACCAATGTGTGCGGGTGGCATTTCACTGAAGATCTGGGGGTAGATTTTAGTATTGCTCCATTAATACCCTTACAGAAGGGAAAGGAGTAAGAAGCCATGCTTTTCTGCACTGGTAACTTAAGGACAGAATGTTCTAATTTGGGTACCATAAATTATACCCATGAATAAGCATGTCCTGATTCTTCAGAGGTGCTGAACACTTATAATTCTATTGACTTCAGTGGAAACTGGAATGAGCCCAGTGTGTGCTTCGGATAAATCATGTTGCGTAACAGAAAAATGATGGTAATTTATGTTCAAGAATCTTTCATCACAGCACTGAACTCTTTGCAGTTTGACAGAAGGAAAAGTTTGAAGAGTTGTGCTGAGACTCTTAATTCAACGACCTTGCACCCGCACAGCACTTCTGATGTGCAGCTCCAGGAGAACCTACCCTGGTGCTGGCTTTCACCTACCCCAACGCTGGGCTGAGGATGGTGCTACCTTGTGTGGCATAACACCAGCAGAGTCCTTGAATGCCTGTGACTTAGAAAGTTGTGAATGTTTGGTAGCTCGATGCATCAGAGCCTAGAAACCTTTTTGGCACGAGAGATTTGTGGTGTTTAAACCCCCTTTGGACTACTGGAGAGGTGTGTGCAGGTGGCTAACAGCCTGTCTTAGTGCTTGCACCTGCAAAGCCCAGATGTGAGGATGTGCATGAGCAAAAATAAAGGCTGGGAACACAATGTCTTCAATCCTTTGTTGTGTAAATCAGGGATGTGCTCCCTGGGCTGCTCTTGTGCAATAGCTCCTGCTCCAGGTCCTTTTCCTTTCGGGAGGAAGAATGGCCAATCCAATCCAGGCGATAACCGAATATTCCCTCCGTCCCCTCCCAGCACTGCTGTTTGCTTTCAGCAAGGGTGCAGGGAACAGTGAGTGCAAATTTAAAAATAGAAATAAAAATGAAGTGAGGAAAGCAATCAGAACACCTAAAATCCAGCACTATCTTTAATCAGAAGTGGAAAAAAAATGTATCGAGTGTTGTTTGATCATAATCTAAACACAGCCTAAACAACCCTTTGAATTTGTAAATGACATGCAATAGAGGTATTTTTAGCTCGCGTTGCTCAGATCTCGAGGAGGATTTTTTGGTGTTTTAGCTTATCACATTTCTCGCATAATAAGCTCTAGTTTTCCACAGCAGTTTAATTTTCTGTGAGCCTATTCTATATGCAAATAACTCTTCTTTTGTGGTTTCCAGTGGCAAGATTATCTGTATTTGGGGTGAGTGTAAGGTAAAAAGAACTTTACCAGAGAGAAGAATGTAATCTCTTAATTTACCTTGTTTGTCTTCCTTATTCCTTCCTTGTGTTCCTTAATGTTTTTTATTATCAATTTTGCTTATGTTTTTGTCCTCTCTTATGTTGAAGTTCCAATGAAAATGGAACTTCTTCCAGTGGCAAAAACTCTTCTTGCATCTTTAGGGACTGCCAAAAAGCTACACTTCTTGTTACATTTCTGGCTGAGGCATGTGCCACATTCCCATACTTCCAACAGAACTCTGTTCAAAGGAGAGTGCTTTCTCCTGATTTTGCCAAAGAAGGGCATGACCAAAGTCGTTGTGGTGATATGAACATCTGTTTGACTTTCCTTTACAAGTATGTAGGGAGCATGTTTCTCTTGCTTGTAAAACTTCCTACTTAATAGTTTCATGTTTAAAGCTCATATACTTTGAAAACTTATTAACTCTACTTGAGTGCTTTTAGCCGGGTCATGTGGTCTATCACCCTTGTGCAAGTAGAAAATGTTCTTTAAAATAAGCTAGATTTCTAATGCGTGTTTCCACTGGATAGCTTCTGCTGATAGTGAAGCGCAGCTGAAAAGATCAGTCTCATCTTCAGAGCGTGTCAAACTGTTTTTTGTTTCCTGGAAAGGAATTCAGGACTTTGGAGCATAGATATGGGACAGCTACTGAAGGCAGGTACAGCTTTCGCAAGATGCAAAGGCTGGAGTGAGGCCACAGACAGCTAGCTTTTGGAGGGTTTTCCAAACAAACTGGTGTTAATTTGCTGCTTTAGGAATCAATGGTCCAGATGCTTCTTTGTTCCAGTCTCAGGTGGTCTGTGATGGAAGTACTTGAGGCCTGTGTAATGAGGAGGAGACTTGCTGTTAAGGCAATCGGGAGGAAAGAGAAAAACCTGGAAGAGACTGGAAAGGCCAAGCAAACTTGAAGAGAAAGGAAAAGGCAAGAACAGAGGAAGAGAAGGTAGAAGTGAGCAGTCCTGAGGAAAGAATTGACTGGAGGGTCTTTCCTTGACAGTCCTCTGCTTTAGCCAAGGTCTTCTCCCAGCTGTGCAAAGCTACAGTGTAGTGTTGACCTGTGCAGACCACCACACTGTGTGTGGAGCACAGCAGCTGTGGGTCAGGATGGCACTGACCCCACACCTCCTTAGGAGGTGTCTGTCTCCTTCCTGGACCAGGAGTCAGGGCCATTTGGGCAGGGAGCAGGCTGCAGTTTGGAGGCGCAGCTTTGACAGGCTCTGTTGGCTTCCATATGTCTCTTTTAGACAGAGACCACGTAGTTATGGGCCAGTGGCAATGAAACAAATCTGTCCCTGGGTGAATGATAAGTCTGTAAATACAAATGGTGGGTGTGAACCTGTGCTGCTCTATTCCATAATCTGAAAGCAAATGGACATGGTGTCATAAGCAGAATGGGAATCTTGTATTTTGACTGATAATTAAATTCTCCACTCTTATTTAATATCTGAAGTATAACAAACAATATTCACAGGAAATGTGGTTCTTCCTCCCTCATTTAATGATTAGTCCCAGCAGAGGTCTGCTGAAATTAGTTATGGATTGATTGCATAATAAATTTCGGGGTTCTTAGCAGTTTTAGTGAAAATTTGAATACCTAGAGAATTAGACTTTGTTTACAGAAATGACTACAGACAGGCTCTGAGCTGCTGTTCAGCGCAGCTTTAGGAGCTGTGTTGACCTCAGCCTGGACTTTCTTCACCTGTGTGCTCCTGTCCATTTGGCATTTTGGGGTCTTTGCTGTTTCCTCAATTCATATAGTTGTCATAGGAACTATTTCCTAAGCTGTGTTCTGACTTGTTCTATGAGGCACTTTATTGTATTATAAAGTGTTGACAGCAAAGCCCAGTGATAGATTTTTAAATGTCACCAAGGTAACTACTGGCATTCAATTACAGTTTCAGATAAAGATGAATCCTTTCTACAAACATGACCGTGTGACAATCAAAAAATATGTTGAGGATGAAGGTGATTTGTGATACAGAAAGAGTTTTGTCACTTTGCAAGGTTAATTGTGCCCATTCTGTTTTCTGGTAACACAAATGTAACATAGGTGATTGCTCAATTCTTCAGCTAATGTCTTGATAGACATTGATTGCTTGGTATTCTGTTGTTTTGGGATTATTTTTTTTTTTGTTCTGCTCCATAAAAGAGCCTGTCACTCTTGAATAGCAGACCGAGGGCTTATCTCAGTGATGCTCTGTAACACCCAAAGCAACTCTGCTTTAAATGGCATTTCTCTGGGCTTACATAAACATCCCAGAGAGCAGAGCAGGAATCAGGCTTGTCTGCAAATATCTTGAAACCTCAGATGCTTTCATTTGTCCTGAGCTTGAGAAGATCAAAGTGCTAGGACTTGTGGAGATTGGGGAGAGTGGTCAGCTTGAGTAAAAACTTGTATTTTGGAGAAGGTCTTTTTTGAGACTGCAAGAGAATGAAAGTACATTTGTGTCTGTGAGATGGTAAGTGTGGGATCTGAGGGATCAGGAGGTGAGAATCTGGCAGGAAAAAAAGCTGTAGATGGTTGGTTATTGGAGATTGTACTGTTAAGGTTGAGCTTTGCAGAGTGCAAGAGCTGTTCTGAGGCTGGGGGCAGTCAATTGACTCTGAAGACAGAAAGCTTCCTGTAAGCAATGCAGACATTGAAGACGTGACCCTTAAATCAGCTGAAGCTCTCCTGTGGTTTTGAGGTTGTTTCCAAGGCCACCTCAAAAATGCCTAGTGACAAGCAGTGCTGCTCCTTCTGTTACTCTTGACCGATTTGCCTCCTCCCTGTTATATCTGTTAGGTCTCAGAGCCTTTTCTCAAAGAGTGATAATAATCACTTGGTGTCATTAAAGTAAAACTTAGGCTATTATACATTCATTTTTTTCCTCTACCATTAAGAACAGTCTTTACTTTCTCAATAAACCATCTTATATTTTTTTTTTTATTTGAAGTTTCACATTTAAAGGTGAAAAGAACAGACCCTGACAATGTCATCTGAGGAAAGCAATTATATTTTTAAGGTGAAGTGTTTTGTGAACAGCATCCTGATTGCTTGGCAGAGCTAAAAATAGCTGACTGGTTAAGTAGCTTATCAGCATGTGGAGACCTGGAAGTAATGCATTTTTACTGTTGCTTAATAATTCCATGCCGAATATTGTCCTAGCATTGGAATTATAATGGAGGGGGAGCAGGTGGCTACTTCAGGAGGAGGTGCCCATGATAAAATGGGTAAAGCAGTATAATTCTGTCTAAAGCAGCATAAACCCTCTGGCAATTTAATTTACCAGCATCAAATTTCAGATGGTTTTGTAGTGCAAAACACTCAGAAGTTTCATGCCGGAACTAAACCCGCGGTGCTCTGATGAAGGTCTAAGGGCAAGCCTGGTTAACCTAATAGCTGACATCTGGTTCACAAATACCAGCACATCTGCCTTCCCTGTGCATGTTCCTCCTGGCAGCTGCTTTTTTAGGAAGATGAAAGGTTCCTGGGGAGGTTTGATTTGGGCTTGGTCCTTCTCATGGCTACTTAGGGCAGAGGGAAGAGTCCAAGAGCATCTTCCACATGGTCACTGTTGCCTTCCTGAAGAGTGGAGCTGGTATTTCCTACAACTCGGAGAAGGGGGTTGTTAGGAGAGAAATATTGGCTGAGTAAATGGAGTAGGTTTATGAGTTTAACTTGCCATAAAATGTAACAGTTTGTAACAGAAAACATGTTTTAGTCACCTGAACAATGTTTTCTGGCTCTGTTCTTTCGCAGGACACGTACACATCTACCTGCTGTTCTATGTAGTGAAAAAAATGATCTCTGCTAGACATTTTTTGCCCCAATACAGGGAGTATCAGTGAACAAGACTTACTCCCTGCTTGGCAAAACTATTGAGACATAAACCAGACTGCTTTTTTCCCCCCAAAAACCTAAAAATAAATGTGAGGCTCCCCGAGACAAAAGGGAAATATGGGCAAACCACAAAGATGTAAAGAGCACATGTCCTCACTTGACAAGTAGCGTGAAATCCAAACAAAGGATTGGGATTTCTGGGGGATTTGCCATGTAAGGGGCCAAGTGGAGAGGCAGCATTTTCTGCCAGGACAGTTTTGTTTATTTTTCTTATAACATGGGGAGTTTTTCTCCTTGTTTTAAAGTTGGTGTTTTTTAAATTTCTTTAATCATCATAATCCCCCTTTCATCGTGAACTTGTCTACCAACAGAGCATTTGTCCTTCTTAATTGCCTCTATTTCTGTCCTCCCCCTTTAATTTTCCCTCCCAGGCACACTCTTATTTGGATTTCAGCCCTTCAAGGAATACTGCACTGGGAGGGATTACACTGCTCAAATGTCTCCATCGTTGGATAATTCCCCTGGAATAAAATGTAATTACTGAAGAATTTTTGCTGCTGTTCTCTTCTTAGGAGAGAAAGGAGGTCAGATTCTAGAGAACTTTTCTCTTTGGAGAGTATGTCTCTTTCACTGGCAGTGTACCATGGGAAGAATCCCTTTGGGAAGGGGTACTGACACTCTACGTATCATCCGTGGGGATACAGTTGTGCTTCTTACCTGGTACAAAACTCCAGTGACTGTGCAAAGAATTTTATTGCTATGCATGTAGCAATTAACTGTGTTGTCATTATCAAAACGTTATCATTATCATTACCTTATGATGTCATTATCATTAACTGCAGGAATCCTGTGTTTCTAGGATTTGGCAAACTGCTGTAAACGGCAGAGACCTGGTTAGCTCACATGGGTATGGATTCTTATGAGCTCCATCTTAGGAAAACAATATGAATATTTTTTTTTTTTTTTTTTCCCCACTGAAGAGTGACTTGGTTACTGTGAGTCGCTGTAACTTTCTGTAACAGTATGAGGTCATTGGTTGATTACAGTAAATTGATGATTGTGTGTTTTAATTTTGTTCATAGGAAGGGCTGATTACAAACTCAGGATCAGCATAAGTTCTCAGATGCAGCTCTATTACACTCACTTGAAACCTCTTGTTCCTCACAACGCTCAGTCTTAAAGAAAACCAAGATTATGGAAAGGGAATTAAAGTGGGAATGAGAAGATGAATTAAAGATTGATAAACTGCTATGTATCTACTTGAAACTGAGGTTTCTGTACTGTTTAAAGGCATTTGTTTGTTCAGTTCTAGTATATGCAAACCCCTTATATTCTTTTCTAAATACTTTGAAATATTTCTAGCAAGAAAAAATTGCAATAGTTCTGTTTCTCATCTCCCTCTTCTGCCTCTAGGTAAATTCTTGTGAAGTTATTTGACAATTTCTGAATCTTAGTTCAACAGTGTTTTAGGGTATTTGCTGATAGACACGTAGCTTGTTCAGAAGCTCTGTTAGATTTGAAGTGATCCAAGCAGAGGAAAAAACAGATGGGAGGATCCACTGAGTGCTTTTGTTTTTTGAAAAAGCAGTGATATAGTAGAAGTTTTCTCATTTTGCTTTTGGAGATATGTATCTAAACTGGTGACTCGCTGGTTTATTCTGTAACTTTACACTTCATGCGACAGAAGTCTTATGAATGCTGAAACACTCTGGTCCACTGAGTATTTTGTTCTCAAAATATATAGTTCTCACACTCCTGAAGACAAAGCTCTGCACACTGCTGTTGAACTGCAGTCTCTTCAGAGGCACCAGATTATGCAAAAATCTTGAGTTCTGTGTCTGGTGTCCATGTAGTCACCTTCTGAAGAAAGCTGATGACAGTGGTGCCTTAAATCCCTGGCTGAGAGATTTGTACTGTGAGCAGGAGAAGTGGCTGCAAAATGCCTGCAGTGTTGTGGTGTTGATGGCAGGGCCTTGTGCTGGGAGAATACTTTCAAATGATGATGCTTGCGGAGGAGAGCTTAATTTCTTCATAAATATGCATCCCAAAGGATGAGTGCATTGAGCACAAATGAGATCTGAACAAGGACCTCACATCTTGGAGGTGAGCTTGTGCCAGTGTCTGCAAGCAAATAAGACTTCCCAGAAACAACTCCTTACCTACCCAAAAAAAAAGAGATGTGATTGTGTATGTGTCACACACTCGCATACGTTTTCTTTGTCTTTCCCACATTCACATCCTAATTTGGAAAGCAGAATGAGTTGGAAGCTAAAACGCTGAATTTATCTCCACGGATGTGAATGGAATGGCTTTGTTTTTCTTTTTGTGTAGTCTTTGCTTGGTATGTGTTCTGAATTGGAAAAATGAGAGCTGGTAAAACATGAATTAAATCTTAAGTCAATATATTAAAAGGAATGCTGATGGTCTTAATTAGCAACATATTAGCATGCTGTGGCACCAGAAGTTCTACTGAGCTGGTTTGTCTGGCTGATTCACCTGTATTTACTGCTAATTAATGAAATATTACAGTCATTAATGCTTTTTACAACTTCTTTATAGAGAAGCTAATGGTGTAAAGACTCAAAGCTGCACTAACCTCCAGTGCTAGAATAAGATCTCATGCATCTGGGACTGTTGGTGTTGTTTTACTGGTGATTGATAGGTACTGAGCTTTCTGTCCCTGTGGAAGGATGAAGTGACTGTACTACATGTTGATTTTTTTTTTTTAATAATGTTTACATAACTGTTTCTATTTTTTGGAAGCCTCCTGGCAAACAAACATCTGTGTCATGTCAGAAAAAAATCAGAAGTTTATGTCCAACATGAGCTGAAAGAATATTAACTTTGATCTGTCTGGACAAGAGCTTGACTATGTTAAAGATAGGTTTCATGACAATCAAAAACTTTCATCCTCAAACTCTCTAATAAAATTGAGAAGCCACTTAAGCATTCTCAAGAGCACCTTTTTGATTTGTACCAATATAATTACTTTAATTTCTAATGAACCAGATGTTGAGTTACAGCATAAATGAAGATGGACCAGATTCTCATTAGTCTGCGTTTTGTTGTCACTAAAACAAAAAAATTACATCATGAGAATGTCCATTAAAGAGTGATGTTGGAGCTTGTTTGGTTTGGTTTTAGCAGACCTCACTCTTAGGTTAATTTAGCTTTCTGTATGTTTTCCCTTTAAAGAAACTGCCAGGATCAGCTATGGTTAAAGATGGGTTCAAAGGAAAGTCTTAGATTCACATGTTCTTCAGATGACTGCATCAAATGTGGGATCCAAATGTAAGACCTTTAAGGTCCTATATCTAGCAAAATATTATGTTAGTATGTTTTAAATCATCGCCTATTGTTAATGGTTTTCTTTTTTTTATCCAAAGTCCTCGAATACTGTACATGGCTGTGGTGTCAGTATCTGATTAAAACAGAAATAGAAGTATTGTCATTACCTTTCTGGAATCGTGTTCTTAAAGGGAGATCATGTATCTGACTGTATTATTTCAGGCAATTCAGGATAGCATGTGCTAAATACAACCTGTGCTATTGAGGGGATACTCAGTGCTGCTATCAAAAGAATTGGGTAAGTATCAGCATTAACTGTGGCACTGAATATACTGTTTGACTGGTATCACAGTAGTTAGGACTGTGGAGTTGAAGCTTATGTTTATATATGAACATGTTTGTAAGTATGTCCTATATAGTAAGTATATTAAGATCTTTAACTAGACGAGCGGGACCTGGGCTAAGTTAGGGTTTTCTGAGAAGGAGAATTGCAGCTGAAAACTTTCACTGACAGACTTTGGAGAAGATTGTGTAGTTTTAGTTGTCCTTTCGTTCTTTCTTACCTTGTGCTCTCAGACAATATCAGACTCTAAAGAGTCTGAGGTTTCAAAAATGAAAAGTTAGCTGTAGCTAACTTTGTGAAAGCAATGAATTAAGTTTTTGCAGTAACTGAAAAATTGGTTCACTGATGATGAAATCTGGCATTTTCCTTGTCTTGCCATCAGAAGCAGAGGTGGGGAGGAAAACATCTGCTGTCTTTTCCATTAAGCTCATACAGTATTTCTTTTGTATGAAGATGGTCTGGACAGTATCAGCCTGAGACTCAGTAGTGTTGTGTGTGCATTAAGTTGTCATAATAATGCAGAAGAATCTTACAGTCATTGAGGAAACTCTTTTGTTTTTGAAAGCTTATTACCTCCTGCTGTTACAGTGCAGCCTGTGAGTTATGTCCCTGGATCCCCAAAGCACATGGGCTACAACTTCTGGAGTCAACTGCACCTCCTTCAGCCTCATTTCTTTGTGCTCAGCAGGTCTCTGAAAAAAAACAATTTATCTGTTACTTTAGCACATCTCTCTCCCCCATGTTAGCCTGAAGAGGCACCACTCAGTCTCGTAGGGATCCTGTAGACTTTTAACAAAGGTCTTAAATACATTTAGTGGAAAGACGATTGCAATTTCTTGATAAAATGAGCGACGTTGACATGTAGATTTTTGAAGGTGAAGGCTACTTAACTACCTGACTTCCAGAGAAACTAATGGGTTCTGTGCAAATTAAAGTTACTGTACATAAAAAAGGAGAGGTGTGTGGCTGGCTCATGTGTTCAGGCTCATAAAGATGTCAAGTGCAGGATCACATCCATGGGAATGATGGAGACTTTCCTGCTTCCCATGCAGTTTGCACTCTGGTTAGCAGGTCATCTGCTGGGTTCAGCTAGGTGATGCTCATCTAATCAAGTCTCTGTCATGGCAAGTCTCTTGGAATTCATCTGAGCTGTGAGTTGCGGTTATTGTCCCAAGAGAACTGTGTTCCTTCATGGTGACTGCTCTCCTTTTGTGTGCATGTGGGGGTAGAGCCTGTAAAAGCTCTTTCTAGTTGCCTTATTGTGTGTAGATCTGTACATGCGTGGTAAACAGCAAATGTTTTGGTCTAATAAGAGCTTGGCTGACTTGTAAATAACTTCTTTTTAAATCTGAAGAAATTATAGGCTGCCTCAAGTAAACGCACAAGCTGGGCTGATGTGGGAGGGTCCCTATGATTTGCCCAAGGCTCCCCCAGGGCTAATAACAGGCATTAGACAGGAGGAACATGGGCCCCAGGTACTGCTGAATAGTGCAGTGGGACAATCAGTGACAGAATTGCATGTCAGAGGCTCAGTGTGCTCTTTGCTCTGCATGTCTAGTAATGTTTTTCTTGTGTGATTGCCACCATCCCGCTAAGCGAGGCAGCATTTAGGAGATCCTCTGTGGTTTTTGGTGCTGTGGGATGTGTTTGCCTGTCAGCCTCCTGGTACCAGGAGGTCCTGGATCACAGGGTGTGCTCTGACAAAGCAGCTGCTTTAAACAAGACAGTGAAGGAACAAGTGTGTCTTTTCTAAAGGTCAGCTAAACCTATGGAGCACTTACAAGCAGAGGAAATTATAGCCTTGGTCTCTCAGTAGCTGACTTTGCAAGCGGATGAAAAGAATGAAGGTGTGTTACAATGGGCTCCAAAGAAAAGTCTTAAATATTGCTATTAGAAGGATTTCTTTTAGCATAAATGAAAGGCAGCACTTTAGTGTGGAATGTTCTTCACTTATAACAAGTCAAATGGTTCCCCTGATTATATAGGCTTGCTTGGCAGTTACTGGAACTGCATATTAACTCCTCCAGTAACTCTGATGCTGTCTGCAGCTCAGCTAACATGAAAGCTGAATTTGTGAGCTTGGCCAGTGCTTGTATTTTTCACTTTCCTTCTGCAAAATGCTGATGTAATTCCATGTTTGTTAGGTGTTGATGCAGAATTAAGGTCTGTGGTCAGATTTGCAGTGTAAAGCTAAAGTCCTTGTCTTACAACATCTACAGCTTTGTAGAAAAAAACCTGAGTATTCAGTACAATGACTGTCTGATCCTGTCTTCTTCAATAGTAATAATGAAAATAGTTCAGAAATGTGTTAGAAGCAAATATCCTTTTGCAAGTTGCACCATCTTATTGGATTCAACTTGATTCTAGGAAAGTAGTAGAACTGAAGAGATAAAACTGTTACCACAGGGAACTCTGGCGAAAACACTTTCAAACCTCAAAAATCAGTAACATGAGTAAAAATTTGTCTTCAGCACCCAGTGCAACAGAATCACAGAATAGTTTGTGATGGAAGAAACCTTAAAGATATTTTATTTCCAACTCCCCACCATGGGCAGGGACACCTCCCACTAGAGCAGGTTGCTCAAAGCCCCATCCAGCCTGGCCTTGAACCCCTCCAGGGATGGGGCATCCACAGCTTCTCTGGGCAACCTGTTCCAGTGCCTCACCACCCTATTATAAACATGGCAACATATAGTACATTGCAAGTTCCTCCTCCGTTGCAGAGAATGGCTTCTGTAGCATCTTCAGCTCAGAGCAGCTAAGGATCTCGGGGCTGTAATTCTGTGCTAAAACACTCTGCAATGCTGCTGCTGTGTTCCAGTCTGTGGCTCACAGATGAAAATATAATTCACAAGAAAAATAATAAACCTCAGGTGGAATTTGTCTAGAAGCTTAGCACTCTGGCTGTCAGCTTTCAAGGTGAATGTAAAGGCACAATGAATTATAACTTCTTGTTTCCTTTTTACGTAAGAAGCTTCCTACTAAATTGGAAAGGATTTAATACTTTGGTATTTGGATGCGTGGTGCGGTGGTCTAAAACTTGCTCTGAGTTTCATCAGTGGCATTGCAAATGACTACTTACAAGGTTTCACTGCCTGAATCCCATCTTGGTTTAGATTAAAAAACAAAACATGCAGATGAAAGATTTCTTAGAGCTATTTTGGAGAGCTTCTTTTTCTGGATCTAGTTTTTTGACAGTTGGCTAGTAGTCATATTCGAAGGTAAATTTTATAAACCTAATGGAAGTGTCATAAACAATCCTCGGGTATGTTTGAGAATATCTAGGGCCAGATTGTATCCCATGTAACTTGGCTGAGAAGGTCATACAAGGTAGATGTTTGGCTCCAGATTCTTAATTTCTTTTCAAGCTATTTTTTAAAGGATGAACGTTGTCATATGAATGACAGTTCCTAATTCATTGGTCAGCTTAATTCCTCTTATGCATGCTATTAGTGTTGACAATGAAAAAGTAGAAAAAGAAGACAGTAAAGAAGATGGAGTGATGCCTACTGAAAGGACAAGAGGCCACGGGCACAGACTGAAATGAGAGAATCATTTGAATTTAAGAAAATTTTTTTAATGTATGACTAGTCATATACTGGAGCAGGTTGTCCACTGGCATCTCTACAATACACATTAAAAATGTAACTGGACAAGGTCCTGAGAAACTGTCTATAGTTGGGGCATTGGGCTAGACTATTTCAAGATGTCCCTTCCAACAACAGTTGTGTGATTCTGAAATGCTCGGTGGGGGCTTTTGCTGATACTCTCTGGGAACATAACTGGAAAATGAAAGTATCTGTAAGGTGTAATGAGGGGGAGAGAGAATAGGACTGAGACAAAAGCTGTGTGGTGATGCAGTTTAGCAGAGGGAAGTGTTTGTTACTTAGAACCTTTGCCTGACTCAGACTGCTGTTTCTCCCCTGCTTGTGCTATTGGTGTTCCTTTTAGTCACACTGTCTCTTAAATCCTGGCTTTGCAAAGGGTTCTGGAAACTCACAGGAGGGCAATAATGGGAGAATATTCTGAGGTATATCTGATGAAGCTGTATGGAGTCTACTTATATAATACCATACTAAGCTGGTATTATGGCCAGTTAGAAAACATATCCATTCCATATCCA
This sequence comes from Scolopax mira, assembly GCA_004320125.1. Classification (NCBI taxonomy): domain Eukaryota; kingdom Metazoa; phylum Chordata; class Aves; order Charadriiformes; family Scolopacidae; genus Scolopax; species Scolopax mira. Next base: position 94,855 of record BJBW01001116.1, read on the forward strand.
TATGTTGTTTGGAGTGCTCTTGTGCATGGAAGCAAGAGTCTCCAAGTGTGCTAAGGAAAACCATATGGTTTTTAGGTTGGCAGACTTTTCTGATATAGACAAATCTGATGAGGAGAAATTGGGGTATCTGGAAACTAGTCAATCTTGTGCATTACACCTCAGTGTGACTTGTGCAGCTGAGGAAAATGGTAGCAGAGAGAGACTCTAGTTTGTGTATATATATACACTCTACTAGGGGTGTGTGTGTGTGTATATATATATATACATATACCTAGCACAGGTAACTAGGCATAAATTTAGCCCAGGAGTCAGCAGGTTTCTAGCAACCCAGTCTAACTCAAATGCATCGTCAGTGACCGTTTACAGATGAATACCTGGGGCTTTTTGCAGTACTGAAATACTGAGCTTAAAGACTGTAGGTGTCACAGCCTCTCTGCAAAAGAGGAGTGAGAACTTTTTCTGTGAAGTTCATATTGAGACAAGTTCAGTTTAGAAGCCTGTAAATACTCAGGGTATCATTTTAAGTATTTAGAATGTGGGGAGCAGTTGACATTCCTTGGAGCATCCAACTCTTGTTTGTTATCAAAATTGTCAAGTCTTCTGTCTTATTCAGGAATAATAAAGGCGTGTGTTCAATAACAACTTGTCTGGGCCAAGCGCCAGCAAAGAAGTTCTAGGAACTGTGTCAACAAAGTGTTGGGGCTCCTCAAGGGGAAAAAATATCTGCTGAAAATGAACAAGCTCTATCAAATTCTAAATGCTGGAGAAATCCAATTGAATGCTAAGAGGTATCCATTATTGATGAGAACCGTACCTTGGAAGACAGAACTCGGTGTTTCTTGCTGCAGCGCCTGTTTTAGTTTTTCTAAGGCAGCATGCCAGGCCCGTGTTTCCATTTGAAAGACTTTCAGATTTGTGATATTTGACACATCTTGCCCTTTCACATTCCCTTTTACTGTGCTTTCGCCAAGCATATTACATAAAAATGGGTAATTTCTGTTGTGTAAATAATGGCTGTTTTTTAAGGAATCTTAAGTGGGATTTAAATTTTCAGAACTAAAATTATTAAAGTGGAAATGATTCTACATGCAAAATCTGCAGAAAGAAAGCTTTTTAGTAAACTTTTTGTGCCATACCATGAAATGTTTGGTGAGTTATGTCTTGTCAGGTCTTTCCAGACAGCGTGGAACAAACATGTAAAATATGTAGGAACTATTGTACATATAATGTCTATAGGGAAAATTGGTGAATACAATTTTAGATACTATGAACAACTGAAAACAGAAACCATCCAATATGGCTTTTATACATTCAGATAAAAGATGCCATAGTGTGGTGGTTTTGTGCATGTGTGTAGGGCTTTGATCTTGGCTCATGGAAGCTTTCTTAGATACCTTTCTGAATTTGATAGAGTTGGCTGCCTTGCCTGAACCCTTCTATTTTTGGGAAGAATGCCAGGGGATCCTAACACTTCCTTCAGCAGAGCAGGACCTCTGCAGCTAAGAGTGTTCCAGACACTGGGTTAGCAACAGAGGGGTGCGAGAAGTCATGGAAACAGGAGTCCACAGTCTGCACACTGTGTTTTCAGGTGCTGCCAACACATCTTTCTGCTCCTGAGCTCGTTTAAGGTCGCAGCTGAGGTCTGTGATAACTCTTTTCTGTCCTTGGAACCTCTTGTGTATAAGGAAAAAAAAAATCCTACTTTTTGATATGGAAATGAATATTTAATCCTTGACTTCAGGTGAAGCAGAATCTAGCCCAGGCATGTGCTTAAAATAAGCACTGTTCTGATATAGTATATTTCTGGTAAACTTCTTGTGGGCAATGTTTTAGTATCCAGGTATGTTGTACAGTATTTGAGAAGTTAACAAATTGTAGTGAAAATCGGTGCTGCTGAAAGCCTAAGTAAATATTAAGATTCCACTTTCATGAATATCTCCTGGCTAGGATATTATTTCTAATTCAAGAAACCACCCATTTCATCTCCTACCTAAACGCTTTTTATATTTGGATCAAGGTTGTGTTTTACTACATACTACACAAATGTTTAAGAAGATACAGTTTCTTCACTGAAAAGCTGAGAGTTGGCTCAATAAATCCAGCATTGTTAGTTTATAGGAAAAATATTATATGTTAAAGAGAGCTTCCAGTTGATCCACAGATCACTGATATAAGTAGCTGTGGCACTAATAATAATTATTTTAATATCCCAGAAAATTGTCAAATACAGAAGAGGGGTGAGGGGGAGCATTTGACTCCTCCTGAATCTCAGGTGAGAGCAGAATGATTTAAGTTCCTGGAGGAAATACAGGTTGTAACCCCTACAAAGGTTTTGTCTGCTGCCAATTGAGTAGTATGTCACCAATGTTTCCTCTTGATTTGTGGAAGAGTAGAGTTTTTGTAGGCCAGCAAACAGAGGCTACGTGTGGGTTATCATGAAATGCGGAAGTGCAGCAAATGTAATCTTTCTTCCCCTAAGACCTGTATTGAGTATATTGATCTCAAAGAAAATTAGGTTTTCTAAAGTTCAAATGTAGTTTAATATCACTAGAGTGAAATGGATCTTCTCCTGAAGCCCAAACTGCTTAGTGACTATTTTGTGCAGACTTGCCCCGTGGCAAGAACAACTGCTGTGCTTCAGTCGGAGGTAAAGTGACCACCCAGGTGTCAGTTGCACAAGTGCTATTTAGTGTTGCTGTCCATCTTATGGTAAAAGCAGTAAAGATTCTGGCAGGGGAAGGGACTTGTAATGAATGTACACTGATGGCTGAAAACGTGATCTAAGATAAGCCGGCAGTTTTGAGGCATTTAGATTACATTTTATTTATTGCAGTCACTTCTTTGACATGTTTACATGTGTTCCTACTCTAGGAGTGTCCTTCACTCAGGTTGGTGGCAGGTAGTAATTCAGACAAAGTACAGTTTAGCTGTGATTAAAAACTTGAAATAACATCTAAATGTTAATTCAGCAATGTAAAGCTGAAGTTGCTTGATTTTCATCATTGCTGTGACAAAATTCTTAAGGTTAGTAAATCCAGTATTCACCCTTCTTTCCTTCTGCCGTAGATATGCTTGGAGAGATTATAATACACCACACGATAAATTACTTTGTATCTACTGTCCAAAATTCCCAAGCGCTTTGCAGATGTTAATGCATAATTCACAACATTCCTCTATGGCCCTAGGAAAACTGTAATTAACACTCAATGAAGCAGGAATTCATTCATGCAGGCAGGTGATGTGCCAACAGTACAAGATAAGAAAGCAGCAGAAGAAGGATGTGGCACAGTCTAGCCTGACTGGTTATTTTGGGCAGTTATTACTGCCTCAAGTGACTGAGAATATGTAATGTCTGTACGGGCCTTCTGCTAAAGGAGAGAAGGTTGGGTCTACAACCCAGGCTTAGAAGTCAATTTTATTTTATTTGCTGTCCTAGGTATCATGCACAGTTCTCCTTGAGAACAATTCTTAATGGTGTGGTTATCCAGAAAGAGGTGGAGATCTCATTCTGTGCAGAGCAAGTGGTCAGTGGACCCAGTGGTATGAGAAGAGCAGAGGATGAAGGTTGGGTTGTCTCATATTGTTCAGCTGCTTTGCAATAATCTTTCATATAATCTTCTCTTATACCAGGGGATCAAACAATACAATAAAGCTACAATCATAAATCCTGAAGGCAGATCACCATGCAAAGTCCCTTCATAAAGAGCTCTCTCATTGATGGTATTTCTTGGTTTTGCACAAGGTGTAAATTCTTCACATCTGTGGCTCTTTCACTGAGTAGTTTCATTCATTTCTGAATTTTTGGATGAAAAAGACATACCTGTTTTGCAGCAAAACATAAAAAAATAGATTTGCTAGAGAAACAAAGGGGGAGCCAGAGAGAGTTTCTTGATTAACTTCCATCTGAAAAAAGCCACAGAATTTGAAACCTTATTCAGGTTCCTTGTGCAGCTCATGAAGCAAAGCATCTTCAGAGAGGAGAGTTTCCATCCCTATGAGCTGTGCTTCTCCAACAGGCCAGTGAAAGCATTTCTTCTTGCTATTGTTTCTGTGCCAACCCTGGAACTTAGTCATGTGTCATGTGGAAAAACACTTAACTGGAAGTGTTTTGATTCCTTGGCAGGATTTGGGGTTGGATTCAGTTAAAGGGACAGACAAGTTAAATCTGTTCTTACTTCACCCACGTTGGCTGACAGGTCTCCAAATTTAATGTCTCCCTTAATTCCCATCTGAGCAGTGTATACTCACAAACCAGCTTGGGAGGCAAAGTTGCAAGCTTGGCCATTCCCTTCTTCAGACTTTGGGCCATAAGTTTTTGCAGCTTCCTGTGGCACAGTCCAGTCACTGGGAGCTGCTGTCCTACTCCTGGGTGCACCCAGCCAGAGGAACCCAGGTGGGAGCTGGGACATGTAGGCTTGGAGTTTTGGGAGCCACCTGGGATGTCTTCCAGAGTTGTGTCAATGCAAGGTATCTGCAGCAGGTATCACAGCCCGTGCTTCACTTCAGAAAGCAGTTTTGCTGTTACTGAAATGCATCCTTTGGAATTCACTTTTGGTAGAAAATTTCTGAAACTTTTCTCATTCTGAACAGAAAACCTAAAGTTTTACAAAATGTCCTAATGTCCTATGAAAATACTGTCACATTTTGGGCATGTCTCCAGATTTTCTGGTGTGATTTGCAGATGGCAGGATTCAGAGCAGTTTCTCTGTTCGTTTGTAAACAGGATTAGGCCCAGTACAGAACATCTCCTGATGCTGAGAGATGCAGTCCTCACTTCTGCCCTGTGTAACCAGAAGTTCATACCCCTTCTAAAAAGAAATTTAAAAAGTCACACTCCACTGAAAGTGGGGAAGCAGGCATGCAGCCTTCTTTTCTGAAGGTGGCTGTTCAGTGTTCATTTGTACACATTATAAATATGCAATGCTTTTGAAGGGCTGTATGATGTAGCCTCTCCCTGTTATTTTCCCCTTGGAAGGAAAAAAAAACCATATATTGAAAGTTGCAAAGCATGGCACACCTTTTTGCAAATTCTGTTTATCTGTTCCTTGTAAGATATTCAATCTATACAATTTATTCCAAAGTGCAGATTTTTGGTCAACTAAACTTTCATCCTATCGTAAAGTCTGAGAAGAATGTACCTGAAGTTTCTACAAAAATTGTGACTTGGATGACTCACATCTAATTAAAGTAGTGAAGAGATCTATGCTTATGTGGTTAACTGCCCATTTTATTGGGCCCTTAATTTAAGGCCCTAGAGAATCATAGGAGACTTGCTTTAGCTTTTTCTTCCAAAGCTTTGTAATTATTGTGACTTGAGACTTCTTGTTCTTGCTTCATCTTTTAATTAAGGACTGAAAATAAACTGCTGTGAAACATCTGGCATAGATTGATTCCCTGTTGCAAAGTAATAGGGTCTGGTATTTTGTGCTTTTTGTCAGTCATAAATAACTTCTGCCCCTCTAATATTCTGACCTCTATGGGTTTATTTGCCAAATATCACCAATTATTTGAGCAGAAACTACAATAAAACTTTAATATTAGTCTCCAGAAAACTTTTTGCCTTTATTCACTGTAGGTTTAAAATTATAGTGCTTAGCAACTTCAGTATGATTTTTCTTGAATTATCTATATATTCATTCCAATATTTCACATTCTATTAGAGACTTGCTTGTTTCATTCAAACACAGACTTTTGTCTGCTGTTCTTCTCTACAGTAGCTGTTAAATCTGAATGTCTTATAGTAATTCCTGATGCCTCTTTCTGCTTCATGCAAAAATTTGACACTGTATTTTACTAAAAAAGCAAGAGTGTTATAGCAGTGAACACTAGTATTTTTAATTTGGGCTTGATACTGTAGAAGCAAGACTTGAGAGGTATAATCATGTTTTCTGGGTTGGAGCCACAAGCTACAGACTGGCAGGAGTAATTTCAAGATAGTAAAAGGATTTTACTGAAAAAAAGCTGAACCTTGGGTGAAGCGCAGATTAGTTTCAGCTGAGAACAGCAGCCATTAGCTAAACTGGTGAGTTCCTCATTAATAAGTACTTGTAACTTCCAACAATAACTGTTTTCTCTGGATTTGAATTCAAGTACAGTGCACCAAATGCCATCATAATCATGGGAGTAGTTTTATTTCAGAAGAGATGAAGGCAACAATTATTTGGTTTAATTTGAAGCACTGGAAGACTTGGATCATGTTTGAGGGACTACCTCAGTCAGGGTAGGGAAGCATTGCAATAAGATGTAGGATCTCTTGTCTCTAGAGACTTGCAAGGAGCTCCTGGTCAGACATTTGGTGGTTATAGTCTAGAAATAACTGATCTTGCCTCAACATAGAGAGAATAGACCAGGGCCCTCATAAATGGATCCTGTTTCAGGATTGAGATTAATCAGCCACAGAGTTTTCACATTTTGGTGGGGTTTTTTTGTTGTTGTTTTTAATTTTCTTACCTATCAGGTACAACCTTATAAAGTCTCAGCCTGTGAAGAATAGAATTTCAATGTGTTCAGGGGTTTTGTGCAATATGGATGTGAGAAAGGTGCTTATGTTAAAGAATGAGCCAGAGGAAATCATTTGGAAGAGGTTCACAATCGGGGAACTAAATTCAAATCAGGAATTTGTATTTGAATTTCCACATTTCTATTTTAAGAAGCAACTCCATGGCAATCAGCATAGTCTAAAGAATGGTCCCAAACTCACAACAGGCGAGTGTAAGAGATTGTTCAAACAAAAGTCTCTACAAGTTGGAGGGAAATTGGGACCAAGGAGAGAAAAAAAACCCCAAACCAAAAACATTTTCATCAGGCATAGCCTGCATTTCGTTCTGAAAACAGTCTTGTCAAAATAGTGAGAACACCAGGTAATCATCTCTTTATTAAAGTTTTTTAAATATGAAAATAGAGTGTAAAGCACTCCCAAACTAACAGGCATCTGAACTTGTTTGCCTTGCTGTAGAGCTGTTCAGACAGAGAAATGATCATGTGAATGTGGCTATTTTTTGCTTTTGTTTTGTTATGCTAGTAGTGGATATTTTTGGCATGAACACCGCATTCTCCTGCAACAGAAGTTCACAATACCTGGAGATGGCTGAATCCACATCATTCATTATTCTTGCCATTAGAGGCCTGTCTGCTTTCCTCCTGCTCTTCTGAAACGATAGTAATAACCTGGGGTACTCTAAGTAGCCAGACATAATGCACTGGAACAGATAAAATTTGTGAAGACGACATAGAGAATGTGGGTAAATACCAACTCATAGCTGGCCAACTGACAGAAAATGGGACAATTTGCTGAAAGAGTCACAAATGGACAAAAGATACATCAGACAACAGATATCTGTGTACTTGGCAGTTGAACTTTATGATCCTATGGATCATTTTATGCAATTTGAGCCCCCAGCAATAGCAATTTCCCCAAATCATCAGTGTGCATCCATTCATTTCCATAAGCTGTCACAGAGAAAATAGATCGAAGGAGAGGCAATGAAAGAGGGTTGGGGGAACAGGGAAGGCTTTAATATTATGGTGGTGTGTGCTTAAATACTTTTATGGGTTGGACACTGCTGAAAACTATGAAGGTATGAAATTAAGCCTTGAGAAGATGTGATTGCTGGTTTTATTATGTAATGTTTTGTGTTAAATAAAACACATGCTTCTTATATTGCATGTTTTATTGCATATAATAATGCAAGCTTATGAGATAACAAGAGAATGCCAACAGGGTTGCTGCATAGTTTGCAGGCAGTGATTTTTTTTTTTTTGTTTGTTTGTTTTGTTTTACTCAGTAGAGGGTTACATGCTCATGAACGTGATATGGACCTGCACCTAACTAATATGCACTTGTGAAAATGAAAATGTACTCAGTTGCCAAACCTATTCAAAAACAGGAATTAAATTCTAGAGCTTGAAATATTATTTTGGCATCAGAAAAACCTTGTCTCTAAATAATGGTTATGTGTATTTCTGTGATTGGTGGGCTTCTTTGTAAGAACACCTCTGGATTTTAGCAGAGGGGCTGAACCTAAATTGAAATTGATTTTTAAGTGTGATGCTTTTGTCTGTTCTGAGTTCTCCCTTTATTTTCTCATTCTCTATAAATTGGCCACTGGCCAACTAAAAAAACCACCCACCATAAAAACTCTACCAGGAAGCATGGATATTACAAGAATCATGTGGGGTTTTTTTTAATCTGCCTGCAGTAGCATCTGTAGTGCTGAGAATGATTAGAGAGTCCACCCAGCAAGGGATGGCTAATGTTGCAATAAACTTGCTTTCCAAGGGTTACTGCCCAAAGCAAGAGATTGGGTACTGAGACACAGATTACAGCTCTGGTGAGATCTAGCCAAGACAAGTAGAACTGCCCTTTTAAGTTTTAATTTTCAGTTGCAGGTCCTTCATGCAAGGTACACTAGACAACTTTAAAACCAAATGTACAAGAACCCCCCTCGTATCTTCAAATGGTTGTAATCTGAGTGAAGATAGGGTTTGTGTGCTTCAAAGAAAAAGATAAGTCTCCTGCATTACAGATGTTACAGCACCTTTGGGTGCATGGGCATTCTCCTAAAGCCACTTCTCTGTAGGGTTAACAAGCTGTCAAGTAGTATTTCTGCATAGAACGTATCTTTAGCTGCTCTCATATACTTTTTTTTTTTTGATACATTCCATTTCATGTTCAGAGCAGCATTTACTGTTGCTTTCTATTTCTGATGACATTTTACATTTTGACATGTTTCTTTGGACCTTGAAGGGATTCTTCTATTACATACTGGTTAAATATTTGCCTTTGTGTAGGTGGCAAAATGGGAAAGTCTGATTTGAAAAGTTTCAAAGCGAAAAATATATTGTGCATGATAAATAGGGGAATGGATGAAGACTTAACAGGCAGTTGAAAGAAGGCAAATGTATTTTGCATAACATGAATTTTCAGAAACACCCTCTGTACTTGAGCAATGTTGGGATGGTTGGTCAGGAACTTCCAAATGTCACTGTGGTGAATTACAGGTTTCTGCAACTATTGTGGTTTTGTGTGTGTCCATGGAAATGAGGAAAGCGTGTGCACTAACGAGCTGAACAGAAAATCCCTTTATATAAACGGGCTTAGCACTAGCTTCACAATTGTGCAATTAAAATAGATATAGGCGAGGCAAATGTGTCTGAGACTACTGAGCTGCCGTGACATGTTGGTGGCACGTTTCCTACACAGACAGACTAGATACATGTGCTTGTTGCTGCTGTTCTATGTTTGTTGGCATCTTTGGCAAGCAGCTCGCATGCTGCAGCCAGAGGAGCCCGGATCAAAAAAAGGAGGCTGAAACGAATGGGAAAATATGTAACTCAAATAATGGGCAGCACAAATTTTAATAGCTACAGCTGAGTGAAATCGACAGAGAAGTAATTACAGCAGGATGGATGCTCTCAGACACACTTGTTTCAGTTTAAGCTGGTATGTAGGATAGACATAAGACTGGTTTGTTTTTATTGTCTAAATCAATTTTTTTTAAGCTCACACTCTCAAGTTCACTTCAGCAGTTTAGTACAACACAGTTGCCAGAAAGAGGACTGGCTGATTTTTTTTTTTTTTTTTATCTTTCTCAGCCACCCCCCTCTGTTTGTTTCATTGAATGTGAGCCTATCTTTACTGGTAGAGCAGAGATAGGAGTGATCCAAATGGCTGCATCCCTTTGAACTTCAAGGGAGTTCAGGGCTGCTGGCTCTGCTCTCAGTAATGAGGTGTGCAGCCTGAGGAAGGTCAGGCCTAGGTCTATCCTAACAGGCAGGGCCATTTTCCAGCCTTCAGGATGATGACAGCCATTAAAGGCTCAGTGGTGGCTTTGCTCATTTGATCGTGTTCATAAGCACAGCTGCAGTCTCCTCCGCTGCTCTTTCAGTAGTGCCACATAAACATAGGAACCAAATTAAGACCACTGAATTAAAAAAAGACAGCAAACACCCTCTACAAACCTGAATAAATGAGAAATGGAACAAAGGTAACTGGAGATATACAACAACTGCTCAAATGAATTGGAGGGAAGACTAAAAATGGCCCGAATTATCACTAGAATGATAGCGATACTAGAACACTAGAATAGATTTCTCAATAAAAGGAATAAATTAAAGGCATTGTGCTCATTGATGGACCCTGTGTGCTCTGGATGGATGCACTTAGCTATCAGAGGGGGATTTCAGAGGCAAAGCAGCATGTGGGGCAGGAGGCTTTTCTCCTGATGACAATAATTCTGCTATTGTGTGCTTCTGCTTTGTGTTGTCCTGACACAGGGAAATGAGTGCAGAAAGGGCAGTGATGGCAGGGGGATTATTGATCAGTGTGACGCTTGCGGGGATTGCAGGAAGAATCAGTCTGTGCCCTCACAGCAGCACAAACACATCAGTTCCTGAAAAACTAAAGGTCCTGAAATCAGTGATGAGTTGGCTCATGAATGAAGGACGTTCACTCTCTGCACTAACTCAGGGTTGTGGGAAGCAACGGTCTTAATGTTGCCTTTCACTCAAGAGGGTCATGCCAAAATGTGGGCTCTTTTTTCTGTGTACTGGATTCCTAATTTGCATCCTAGCCAAGATACAGTTGCTGTAATGAGAGTCCTTCATGTTTTAAAATTCCTTTCAGATTTTAAGTGGAAACAACTTGTTTTTTTTTTCTCCTCCTAAGCTGATATGCACCATCCTGATATCTTTTCTCCTGGTGCCTGTCGCAGAGCCCAGCAAGCAGTGGGTCCACATGGAGCCCATCGCAGCACAGAGGGCTGGGTGCCACCAGTGGAGGTGACAGTGCTTTCTGCCTTCCCTCCTTGCTGGCACGATCCTGGATGCCTGAAAACAAATGTGGTTTATTACTGGTTTTGTTCACAAGGGTTAGACAGGCTTAATTTCCATAAACACGGACTCTCTATGGGTGATGTTTTGGCATGTCTGCTGGCAGGATCGTAGCTAAGTGTGCTAGAAACAAGGTGCAGAAAAAGTTAGGATTTTTTTTTCTTGTTATGGTAATTAAAAAAATTATAAAAGAATCTGTCCGTGTATGCACAGTTCTGTGTGGGTGGCCACAATGTTTAATTGGTGATTTCTGTAGCGATGACTTTTTGCAATGTGATTATAACTTCAGGTTTTAACTTTAGCTAGAAAGCGCCAGATCAGACAATGAAGACAACTGAAATAAAAGCAATAATGCAGAATTCCTCATCCTAAAAAATATAATTCTTTTGCCTATTGTAATAACGAAGCTGATTTTACCTTTTCATATGTGCTTCTGCTGGGTTGGGGTGAGCAAGGAGACTGGAGACACTAAAACTAAAGTCCAAGTTAGAGGGGAAATCAAAGGGCAGGGAGGAGGCCACCCTTAACAGTTCAGTGTTCAAGGCCAATAGTGACAAGGTGAAGTGGGCACAACACAAGACTTCTGAGCAGCCCATGTTATCAGAGCAGTGCACGGGAGCTGCCCTCTAGACCTGGATGACTCCACATGCCAGCAAGGAATATCCCCTAGAAGTACAGGGATTACACATTCATCTGGGAAATGTGTGGAGAATAACAAAGTAGACTTCTCAAACTTCAGAAAAGGAATGACTGAATGTCAAAATAAGTGTTTGCCTTGCCTGTTGTGGAGCTCTCTTCACTCGGTGCAAGTTTCATACCTGTGGTAGTTCATCTCTCTTGGGAAACTCTGTCATGGAAAGAGCTAGTAAAAACCTCAGGATTTTGGGTGTGGCACTTATTTCTCAGTTTAATGAAATCTTCTGGTGCTGGGAGAGATAATTTATTAATTAGAATTGAAGGAAATAAGCTGCAGGACTCTAAATGGCTTTGTCCAGGAATTGTAAAGTTACATGATACTGGTGATGTTTGCCTGATTAGAATAATATCACGGAACAGGAAAGAAGCTCATCTAGCAATACAGTCAAATTGAAGGAGAGCTGCAGGGTCTCATGAGAATTGCAGCTCGGTGTTAGAGTAACTGCTGCTTAGATGGTGAAATAATTGAAAATTGGTGGGAGGAGGGGAAAGCTCTGCAGATGGCTGCTGGGTGTGCTCTGAGATCCTGGAAGAAGATGCAAAAAGCAAGAGCATTTGGCATAGGAGTAGGCAAATGATGCTGGCTTGGTGCCAGGCAACTTTTTAGTACAGGCCTCATATTTATCTGAAATTGCAGAAACAAGCAAAATCAGGAAGCCTGAATTATGAGCGTTAAAGCAAAATAAATCCCTCGCTGTTAACTGTGAATTTCTTTTCCTAATAAATGACTTCTGCACAGCAATAAGAATGGTTTTTTTGGCATCAGTATGAAATGCATCTGTGTCTGTTTGCTGTGAGAGTAATGGGGGCAGGGAACAAACAGATAAGCACAGGGAGCAAATGAGGTATGTGACGTATCTCAAAGATTCGGTTTGGCTCAGTTGGCAATTTATATTTCTTTATTTGGCTTCTCTGTCCTAATCAGACAAAATCTGGTGAGAACTGGCTGTATCTTTGCAGGACAACCATGTCTGTCTTCTTGTGAATCTCTTGTTCAGACCGGAGGACAGTCTGACCTGTAGGGAGCCTTCCTGCAAAAAATTGCAACTGCTCCTGGACTTTTCTAATATTCTTCTTTCTATGCATGAAACTTCTGCTCTGGCTACATAATTTTGTCTTGAGAGCTGGAATCTCCTTGGCTATGTATACATGAAAGCTGTTTAAACATCTGCCTTTTTTTAAAAAATAAGCCATTCACATCCTGTGCGTGCATCACTTTCTCATAGCACTAAAACCCACAAAAATCAACTCGGGGGTGCAGCCTGTGCACCCCAAGGTTGATGGTTATGTGGGCTGGTGTTTCCACCAGCAGAAGGGCTGGATGTGGCTGCTGGAGCAGCACGGGTTTACATGAGTGATGACATGGGTCTTCTCTTGAGTTTACTGCAAGGGGAGCTTTATCTTACAAAATGCCCTATAAAATGGGCCCATTCAGTGGCAATTTTTCTAGGAGTTCTTGATGTTTGCAGCCTTGGGATTTGCACTCTTGAAGGCTTAGAAAGTCCCAGACAAATGATCAGATCCATGTCTCTGCCTGAACAATTATTTATGTTGAAGAAGAGGCTAAGTCAAAGTGTGGATGCCTTTTTTTTAGAAAAATAGTTTGGTCCACACATTTCTGAATGACCCAAGCATACTCTCATGCTACCAAGCTTGCTGACAGAGGACATGAAAATGCTCTGTCATCATTCATTGTGCAGCTGGACAGTTGGCAGGAATTCCATTTTTTTTTCTCTGATTATTTCTACTGTGACTGATTCTCATCTTACCTAGAGCTGTTTGTGGACCCTGGTTTTAGAAGTAAAGGGGCAAATGTGACATGCTAGGGTGAGCAAGGGGCCCATCAGTTCAGCAAGTCATTTAAAAAAGGCTCCATGAAGACTTTATTGCATTTTAACAGGTATATTACTAGCTTTTTTTAAAAATAGAATTCTCCATTAATGTTTTTCATGTGTAAGGTTTCTCCAGATCGTGTTGATAAAATTAAAAGTATTTTGGCTCTGAGTTAGACCAGTTCATTTTGTATATGCTGCTGCATTGTCTCTTTGGTATTTCAGCTGCCTTCTTTATGTGTTCTTCTCTGTGGAAAGAACATCTTTCTGGGATCATATTCCTGGACTTCTGAAGTGCTGCATTGCAGCATCCACTCCTCTTTTAACAAGGAGGAAGACCCATGAAGGGTAAATGGTCCACTCAGGAAGTGCAGTCTGTCAAAATTTCTGATCAAAGCATGTATTCCTTAGCCCAAGTACTGAAATATTTTAACCTTTTCTTCCTGAAAATGGTATGTTCCTCTGAGAAGCAATCATTTTTTGAATGTGTACGTGGATATAATTCTGTGCTGCCGTCCACCTAATGAAGTAATTTCCTTCTATATGGCAGAAAGCTCCCATGCAGCAGTGGTGGCATCTTATGGTTGTAAAGGTTGATACAAGATGCAAAAATGGGAATTATCAGACCTGATACGTCAAAGCCATCAGATACAAATGACCTTCTCCTGATGTAGCACTTGCTGCCATTTCAAAGGCTTCCTGTCCTGTTGGAAATTTATTGTGACAAAAAAGAAACAAACTCCTTTGAAAAGGTATGTCTGGAGAGCTGCTGAGCACAGAGACCTTATCGGCTGTTCCGCCTGAGTTATGCTTCCTCTCCAGAGAGCAATGCTGAAGAAGGCCAACCATCTCCCAGTTGTACCATTTTTGATAGGATTTTGAAGTGTATTCTTGTTTCTCATCATCACCTAGCACCAAAAGGTCACAGAAAGTACATGGTCCTTTTGGTATTTTAGGTAGAGATTTGCTGTCAGGTTTTTCAAAACAACCACCACCATCCTGTGTTGGAGCTGCTGTGGAACACGCTGAATTAAGCAGCTGCCTTAAAGGGGAAAGCATATCTGGAATAGGGATGCAGGAATTAAGTGTACTTTAACAAATACCCTGTTGCTTGGGATTCTTACTAAAGAATTTTTTGAAAACTGACTCACTACTCAGAAATTCCTCCTGCAGAGACAGGGGAATATATAAAGAGAAGGGGATAAATCATTGCTCTACAACAAGCTGAAAATGAAAAGATGATCTTATCTTCCTTTACTTTGCCTTACTGAGGTTCTTCCTAAGGGGCTCCGTAGTCTCTGTACATGCAAACTTTTGATAAAGGAAAAGTGTGCTTGCTACAGAACCAAATACATCATCAGTGTTCCAGGTAGGAAATTAACACCATTTTCAGCTACCCATGGGAAAGCTATTGTGATTTTTCTTTTTTAATATTTTTTTACATACCATTCCATTACTCTGCTGCTTCTCTTTCCTTGTTTCCTAGAAGATGAAGGAAAATTTAGTGATTATTCACTAAACAACAGTGAGCACAAGCTGGAAGAAGTTCCATCTTTATAATTACTTTGCATTAATTTAGTAATCAGAGCAGCCAAGCAGAATGATAACATTTGAAAGACAGGGTTCCCCATGAGAGGGGGGGAAATTTGCTGAGTTGTGGGCTGCTAGTGATGGAGAACCAGCAATAGAGTGTGCGTTCTCTGGGGAGGCTGCATCCAGAACTTGTAATTAAGGGTTCGTGCTCTAAACCCTGAGCACAAATCCACAGCACTTTTCACTGCTTCCCCTGAAAGCAGCCTGGATGGTAGCTGCAAGGATGACCTTCACTTTGTGATGTTCTTCCTGAAGACTGAGGCCTCCTGGGGATAAGGTGCTGCTGTGGCTTTCCCTGCTTTTCCCCACAATGTTTCTGTAATGCTTAGACACCATTGCATCAGGTACAGAAGAAAACTTTGTGAGGAGGAAAATCTGTTTAAATTAAATGCTCTACAACATTCCATGTTTATAACAAGACTGACTCCATCCCCGGTGCAGTGCTTGGGTTGGTGGGTACCATGCAGGGACTGATCTATGCTGCACTTCTAAGGGGAAATCTCTTTCCAGAAAGCTTACAGGGCTCTTTGAGCTTTACTCCTGCTTTTCCATGTATAATTTCCTTCTTGGTTTTGCTCCAAGGCACTTTAGTGCCTCACAATAAGCTACCCTAAGCAATTTGTTAATTATATCTGGAAAAAGGTCCGTTCTATGGCTTATTTGTTTGCAAGGTATGAAAGTGATGACCTATATGGTTCAACAGATCTGGCTATTCACTTCCTATTAGAATGGCAGAAATAGTTGCAAAAACTAGGAAAATGAGCACTCTGGCTAAATGTTGAATTTTCTGGAAAAAAGAAGAAAGTCTCCTCTGTGTGGATGAGCATATATTTCCAATATTTCCAAGCTGTTCCATGTTTGATCCAGTAGTATCTAAGGACTGTACCTTATTGTGGGACAGGATAAGAAATTGGGAAGGACAAACAATATTACTCTTTTTTTTTTTTTTTTTTACTAAATGGCTTGTCTAAATGCGATCTCTAATGTTCTCTCAAATGAATATCTGGTATATAGAAGAGACATAATTGCTGAAAGATAATTCAGTAATGATTCAGTAAATGACCTGTTTCATGAGAGGGTGAAGTTCGACATGGTTAAAGTCTTGTTTTTTTTTTATAAATGAACATAAATTGCTTAAGGTTTGTTTCTTGCAAGTGAAAAATCATCAACAAATTAACGGTAGTGAGACCTAATTCATCAATTATTTTTTCCCAACTGTTAAGCAAGATATAGCTTATATATAAGCATGAAACAAAGTCCTAACCCTTTTATTTGTGAGGTGCAGCTCTTGGTGAAATTCCAGCCTGTTTCAGACCATGTATTTTTTCTTGTATTGCTAGATATTGTGTCCTTTCTTTTGCAGAGCTCAGAGTCCCCAGATGCTTGGATGATTAATGTCCACGGATTATAATCTATCTTTCTCAGGTTTTGACATATACACTTATAACAATGATATAAAAGGTAATTGTGGGTCTCACAGGACTTGTGTGAGTTGCAAAATGTTGTGAAACTTAATATTGCTACTAAATTGGCACAAATTCATTTAGGCAGCAGACCGTGTTTCCTGCCTAGCCATGCGAGTCCTGAAGATGCTGGCCCCTTCACCTGTAAGAGGCTGTGGTGGGGATGGGACTTCCCCAGGCACACTGGTTGCATTAGTTCCAGTTTGAATGAGTACTGGAGATGGCTGTGCACAGTGCTACATGCTGCACCATCTTCAACAGCCTGGTCAGAAACTTGCAGCAATGTCCTCCTAGCTGGGAGTCCTCCAAGGGTGCTGGTAATGGAGACATGTCTTATCTTTGGTAGCAAATGCTCTTTGAAGCCATGTGGTCAGAAAAGATGAGAAGGGGACACCAGGGAGCCGCAGCTCTTCTTGTGCCAAAGTCATTGTGTGGAAGTGGGCAGGTCGATTAGGAAATAAAGCTGGGCCTTCTCAATCTCATTTGCTTAGTCAGAAGAGAGAAATCTCTGCTTCAGGACATTCTCAGCTTCCACTTTATGCTGTTGCAGTCATCAAAAATGACTGTTGCAGACCTCAGTCCTTTGTATGCTTTCCTCTTCATTCATTAATTCATAGTTGCCTCTTTTCTCACTTTCAGCTCTGTTATTCACCAGTTTGAATACATTTAGCACCCTCCATGCTCAGTCTTGAGAATGAACCTTTTGAGAATAATTACTCCCACTCATAGCCAGAGCAATCAATACAGTGAATAAACCTGGAGGCTGCCAGTGGTTTAATTCATTCCCATTTTCTAGAAAACATTTTGAAATTAAAATGAATGGACATAGATGTAGGACTTGATTAATGAGGTGTTGGTGAGGCAAGGTTACAAAACCTTTTGAAGCTGTATGTGGCTCGTATCAATACAAAAACATAGTGGGGTGTTCTGCATATGTGAGTTACATCTAATTTTTTTTCATCATGGAAAGTGGAGAGATGGCAGATAAAGGTTTTTGCTACTCTTCTTATGACAGGGATGTCTCAAAGTGACTATCAAGAAACAAGAATGAACTGCTTTTTACCCTAAATAAACTGGGTTTGGTGGATCATGGTTGACATGGAAATTTTGTCTTGCTGATGTCCCTGCTTCCCCTACTCTGATGCTATATGGAGAACTCTTTTCTCGTAGACTGACTGCGAAGGCTTTTCATCGCCAATAAATACATGGAAAAGAAAGAAAGTAAAAAGAAATAGAAGATGTTGTGAAGGAGGAAAGCTCCTTCTGAAATAGCCCCTCTCCCTTTCCTTGCAGGAGAGTTTGGTGCAGTTTGGTTGCAGAAATATGCCAGCTAAACTAAATCAGATGAATTATTAATGCTTTGCAGGCTGCTTCTCTCAATCGGCTGAGGCAAAGCAGGCTTCAGTGGGGCGGATGTAACTTCAGTTCTCAACGTTAAAAATAGACTTCAGGCCTCAGAGGAATGGGAAGCTTAACAGACTATTTTTCTCATCACAGTTTTAGTTCTATTATGTGTTATTTTGTCAGAGTAGATAGGGTGGATTGTTATTTTGGACATAGTGGGTGATCTGACTGAAAATCCACTTCTGTTTCCTTTCTATATGTCACAAGCTGCTTCAAATTAGAAGCCCCATATTTCCCTTATTTCATCTCAACCAGAAGAAAATGAACATGTATATGGCAGTTTTGCAGGTTCAGTTGCAGATGATCATGCCTTCCACCAAGGAACTATATTTCCTAGTGAGAGGATTTGCACTTCATTAACAACCCAGCATCACAGCCATTGAAAATCAGTCTTACTCTTTATTTTTTTCTTTAATTAACTTTTCTCACTGTCTATCTTTAATTAGCTTAATTAATTTGAACAGAACAGCTCTTACCCTAACATTTTGAAGTTGTTTGGCTGCACCCCTATGCCAGAGAGTCTGCTGTGAGCAAGCATCCTGCTGCACGGACACCCTGTTTTGGTCATCATCCTTTGCTGCCTTACTTTTGACTAAATTAGGTTTGGCCACTTGCGCCTTCTGCAATTTGCATCTCAGCTTTCCAGCCTCCAACCAAGTAAGACTAAGGAAAGCATGGCCTAATGTTTATCATGTCACTTGTGCTGCCCAAGTACTACTAACCAAAGGGCCATTTATGTGTGGTGTGCAGGTCTGCTTTAGCCCAAGTTGTGCATTTGAAGGCCCTTTTGCCTCCAGGTTTCAGAATGTGCTAATCTTGCAGGAGCATTGTTATTTCAGCAACCTTGCATTTAGGTCTTTATATAGTTGGGAAACCATTGGTTTAAATCAATCTAAGGATTTGGTGCTTCTGGAGTAAGCAACCCCAGTTCCTCCCTCCTGCCTCTGCTCTGCAGCTGGGTCTCCTGAATTGACTTAATGCTCCTGTGAACAACCTGAGCTATAAATGCTTCCTGGGAGTTTGTGTGCTTATATCCCTGGTCTGAGTGTGCCCCGGCCCCTGGCTCGGGCTGTACCTGTCAGTGCACTGAAATACAATGTACTGCAGATGTTATTACGGAGTTATAGGCACTGTTTCCCTCCAGCAATGGCCCATTTCCTTCTAAATTAGGGAAGAGCTAGTAATCCGTGTATTCTCTTTTACTTAGGATAGTTTATTTTCTAACGTTAGGTTTTAAGTTAGTAACATACATAGGAGTCCCTGTGTGCCTCATCACAGTGGGAAACACAAATGATAATATTAAATCTCAGTATAGTTGCAGGCAGATAAGACAGGGTTACTGTGACCATCTCACTCTTATTAATTTCTAAGCATTTTCTACAAAAATAACTTTCTGCACTGGGATCATGTGAAGGTGAAAAATGATGATGAATGGTTCATGCAATCTAACAGTATAAATACCGACCTTTGGCATCTGTCATACAATATACAAGCTTTGATACTGGCAGAAGGTAGCTCTTTGTCCAGCATTTAAGTTTTTAAAAGAGAAAGGAAGTAAATAAAAGCAATCAAGTGTAGGACAGTGTTGTCAGAGGTTATAAATTACTACCTCCTTGGGCAAATTCAGTAGGTGTTTTCTTTCAAATTGTTACAGCTCTTGGAGATTCGTGCATCACACAACAACAATGTTAGTTTCTATTAACAAAACAAAGTTAGTTATTGCTCCGTATGAATTCTCTTTGTGTGCAGAATGTTAGGAATCACTTTTTCTCTCTAAATCATACTCACTGTGGTCTCTCCCTAAATAGATGTTCTTCATTTATATTGATATTTTTGTTGGGGAAATACACATGTTTTTTAACACGATGTGAGACAGACCTGTTATTGTATAGAATGAGATTTCATCTTTATTTCAATTACAATCTCAGTTGGTTTTTTTTGTGGAACTAATATTAAGAGTCAGCATTTGTCAAGTTCTTTACTGAGTATCACTTTTTAGACTAAGGATTTTGCAAGCAGCATCAGGCTGTGATATAAAATAATTTATACATATTTTCTATGTTTCCATAAGAATGTGATGATGGGCTCAGCAAAGCCAATGGAGATAGTACTTTCTAGTTATTCTTAATGTCATCTTTCGCTTAAGATTTATGGCATGGAGGTTACAGCAGTTATTTATATATATATGTGTGTGTGTGTGTGTGAATGAAAATAAACATTTGGGAGTTTGTGCTGCTGGCAGTTAAAGTAACTGTTTGGGTCTGTGAGTGACAGACATATTGACCTTATCTGTGCTTACATGAGATCAGATTAGCCCTATATATATTTAAAATGCTCTTTTTTAGTGCACAGGTGGCCTGTATTTTCTGTCAAGATCAAGATGCTGGTTTTAAACTCATTACTTCCACTTTGAGGTAGATCATGGCAGCAGAAATCTTAGTTTGTTTTGTCTTAAATGTGTTTTATTCCTTTCATTCCAAGACTCTAAGATTTATGGATATTAATAGGAAAATTTCCTGACGCGTTGTGCGGTTGGGTGCTATTGCCAGAGCTTGCCCTTCTCTCATTGCGGTGCCTCATCACTTGCAGGTTTTTGTGACATCTGGTGGCTGACATATTTTGAGACATTTCAAAATTCCACATGAATCATTTTATTTGCTGCCTTATTGTTTTGAATTTACCATCCTGTCAGATATGCTAACATTTAAGCTCTCTTTCAATTTACACTATTAAGCCATAAAGAAAACAATCAAATATTGCAACTAAAAGTGGATTGTCTTTATTTTCAGCTTCTGTGTTTTGCTGATGTATTAGCTTACAAGCTGTTCCAGTCAAGACATTATTCTTTTCTTTGTCCTTAAATGCAACAAATAATAGAAGTTCATGAACCCCCAAAGATAAGTCTGCAACTAGTAATTTATTTTTTTTTGATGAATAAACAACTTTTCTCTAAATGGAGGGAGACAGAGAACAGGAATTATACTCTGCACATGAGGAAGCTTTGGACCAGTTCTAGGCATACGGTCCACCTATAACGGTAACCCGTCTTGCTTCAAACAAGGAGAATTTTGCTAAAAATTAGAAAACAACGTATTTGTTTCCAATTCCTGCATCTTTATTTTCATCCCCACCTCCCACCTTTGTTCTCTCTGAATTTCAAGGCTTCACATCTGGTCTTGTGTTAATTGCTCCTGCAAAATCTCTCGTTATTGATGGAATTGCAAATCTTGTAATCTGCCATAGCTGCTAATTAAATTACAGCTGATTTTTGCTGTTATAGATTTGTGTTACAGAAAGAAGCATTTCTTTCTGTTTTTATTCTCTCTCTTCAAAACGAAGTATGGATTAGCTCTTGCAGAAACACATTTCAACTGCACAATGCTATATAATCATTTTACATTAAAAATTATTTCTTTTAGTGGAAAAAATGTCTTCAAAGTAAAGCTGTAGAGATGATTTGGAAAGGGATATGACAGCTGAGTGGCTCGCAGCAGGTCACATACAAAGAGAACAGCCAGGTACTCCACAGCAAGTGTTGTGTTCAGGTTTGTGAAATTGCATTTTGGGCATGGCTGTGAAGATTGGACCCTGGTTATTCTTGTCTGCACCACTTCGAGTCTGCAGCTCTCTCTGCAGTCCCTCTTTACAGCCCCCCAACTGTCCCTGGCTGTTGGCCGAGGCTGATTGCCTATAAACCTGTGTTCAGGATGTTCCTCAAATATTAGCCCGGGCAAGTAGATGTTTCACTCTGCGTCTTCACATGTACAAAATGTATATGGGATGATGTAGCTTTTGTCCAAGCTGGTGCTTTCTCAACCCTGCTGAGATTCCAGGGGAATTTCTCTTCAAAGTGTGGAATGCTACCATGAAGACCACACTAGTGTTCACAGAGGCTGGCTAACAGTCTAGGATCAAAGTAAGAGACAGCTAAAGCCACCTTTTTATAATTAGTTGGTGTTTTCTACACATCAATTTAGGTCTCCAAGAACAATTGTCCCACAGTTCTGTTCCTCTGGGTTTTTGGGGTTTTTTAATTTATTTTTTTTAACATTGTCTTTATTGTAGTAAAAGTTAAAACTTTCTTTAAAGAGTTTTCTTTAATTATCTCCTGTATTCAGCTTTCTTTTGTTATGGTTTCTGTTTCAAATAAGATGTTTAGAGACAAATCAATATTAGAATATTTATTTGAACTTTGGGGTCTGAGATGAAAAGAACTCTTGGTTTGATCACTACTAGTTTTGCAAAATCAAACCCTGGCATTGGTTTTACTTGCTACTAATATTGATCTGTGGAAGCTTTTGGTTTTTTCCAAGCTGTGACCTGTAGTTTGTGGTCTGATAGCGGTTACCCACACGGTGTTTTCTATCACTATTTTCAGTTCATGTGTCTATTGTTACTGAGGGAAAACTTATACCTCTGTTACAATAAACTTTGACTATGTTTTTTTTCTTTGTCTACAAGAGTTTTTGTTGATAAATACATTATCTAACCCTCTTACTTGGTGTATATAATATATATTCCCTAAGTAGCTGGTTTGTTCTTTGCCTTTCATCTCTATTGATTGATACAAAATCAGATCTAAGCTTTTCAAGTGAGCCTGAAGGTGCATGAAGGAAGAATCACTGGTACAGAGATTGATCACTGCAGCGAGGGCAAGAATTAATTTCTCAGATGGGAAAGGCACTATTGAGGTCAGTTAGAAAGGAGGAGTTTGTTGCAGAGCATTAACTGCAGAGGGCAAGTTTGTACCGTACTATTTTGAGCTTGATGAAACTTTTTATTTCTTACTAGACATTCAGGAAAAAATTACTTTAGCTGAAATAGTCACTAGCAAGTAGCTTGTAATTTTGCTACTTGTGCACCTGTTTCAGCCCACAAATGCAAACTTCTATTTTGAAGAATCTAAGAATTATCTGTTAACCAAATATTATATGTCAAGCAGGATAATACTACTTTCCATTATTCTACCAGTCTTTCATCACAAAGTCTTTTGCCAGCAAAGATGCTCCCTTCACCTGTTCCCTACTCAAGGAATTACATTGATTAGTGGTGCAGGAGAATCAAGGCAGGTTCCTGCAGCCCTTCCACACCAACTCCCTGCCAGTAAAGGCTGAACCATGCAGCTCTGCTCATGAGCTCTTTTTGCTCTGATTTAAAGCTGAGGATTTAAATGTATCTGGACCTTATGAGGATCTTGTGGCTTTTGGAAGACCTGTGATATTAACCCTATATCCTAGCAATATATTTCATTGCAATTTTAATACACAACAAGTTCTGCCCATACTTTCTAAATTTCTCTTACAAATATTTATTAAAATTCTCGTCAGAGATAGTCACGTCTTAGAGAACTATTGTTTTATCTCACAATAAAACTTTTGGAAGTTTGACTATATAGAAAAGCTTTTTTGTGACCTTTGGGATGAAAAACTCTGACTATATAGAAAAAAGATTTTGCTCTTGCTTTATGTGCTTTCAAGTCCCTTGACTTGGTGGAGTCTTCATCACTGGAGACATTCAAAACCCTGCAACCTGCCCTAGGTGGACCATCTTTGTCAGGGGGTTGGACTAGATGATCTCCAGAGGTGGCTTCCAACCCCATGTCATTCTGTGATTCTGTGACTTCAGTTTTCTTTATAGGCAAGGCAGAGGTTACTGATAAATGTCTGTGCAACTTGCAACTCCTTGAAAAATGAGGGCTCAGATTTTTCATGTCCATTAGTCTTCGTTCCTTACATACACGTACTCTGATTTTTTTGTGCAATTTGTCAGCAAAACTTGTGCATAATTTCTTGCTTAATTGGCAAGCAGAGTTAATGGGACTATGTGCACAAATGGTGTTGTGGGTAAAATATAAAAAGCTATTTGTATGCATCCAGAGGAACTGGACACACAAATGAGATACCTTATCGTGTGCCAATATTGTACCCTCATTTGGATGCCTTACAGGTTCCAGATCAGATGCACAAAGTTGGGGAATCAGCTCTTTGCAGGCTGAACTTGAGTATCTGCTGTCCTATATACACAGGTGTTTGTTGTGACATACATTTATTTGAACTGAGAACAAAGTAAAGAAGATGACTGAATGCGCTGAAAACTGAATTTGAAAAATATTTAAGTGAAAAATGGGGTTTAAAAAAAGCTGGTTTTGCCAACTTCCCAGGCAACTGGAATATGAGATGGTTGAATGTCTACATTTATTAGGTTAAGAACAGAGTTTGAAATGAAATCAGCATAGATTTCAGAGGATAAAAAGATTATGATGAATGAGAAACAAAGCCAAGGCTGCAAAGTAAATAAAATACTTTGAAAAAATAAAGAAAAAATTCACATTGGTATGGACTTTCTGCCAGGGGATTTTATCTTTGTCTGACTAATTGTATCCATTAATTACATGTAATGGTGGTGGAAAATGGACCATGTTGTTGATTTTGAAGTTTAGCCCAACATCAGTAGGATTAAAACAGCTGCAGGAGTCCAGGAGTAAATAATAGGGATGTGATCAGGTTCCTGACAAGCTTTTTCTTTATCTTCCTTTATCTCAGTGTATTATCTGGTGCATGTGAGTCTAAAGGACTCTACAGGAGAGAGTTATTAATCATAGTAATTTTGTTATAATCCCAGTTAGGAGATGGGGTTTTCTGGTAAGCAACATGAACTAGTGGGTTAAACATGGTGTTGTGGTCAACAGGCCTGGGTATTGTTCATGACTTTGACACAGGGTGACCTTCCTTCAGACATGCTGTGTCTCTAAGCCACAGTTCCCTCCTCTGTATTGTCTGGGCTGTGACACTTGTCTCCTCAATAAATCATAATAAGAGGACCTTGCTGTCCAAGAGGTGTTTTTACATTTGTGAGAGAAAGTTGTGGTTGTGAGGGAATTGATGGCACTGTTTTCCTTCGCCTAATGAATTAATTTTAAACAGATAAAGTGATCCTTGAGAGTTTTTACTGGATTTTGATAGAGCCATCAGACAACTCCTAGATTTGGGATAGGAGAGTAACCTGACAGAAAAGCCCTGAACTTTGAGCTGATCTTGGATAGCTTGTACTGCAGCACAAATTCTTACTTTACCCATCCATTTCCCCCTGAATTTTTTATATAAATCTGTTTTCATTGCTGGTTTCTTGATTATGAAAGCTGGCACCATCCTCTAACAAGCCGTCGTGGTCCCAGATTTGCAAACCACTGCATGTAGGGTTTCCTTCCCAGGGCATGGGATGGGATCCTCACAGAGCCCCAACTGCCACAGGCTTCTGATGTGCCTCGGATAAGCCCTGCCACCCCTGTCTCTAACATTGGGCACTTTATTATCTCCCCTCCCCTTAATATAGATTGTGGGGTAGCTGGATCTGACATGGAGGTTTCCAAAGTGATGCTCTTGTAGGGCTGGAGAGGATGGATGGATGGGGTTAATTACCTATAAAGTGATTTGGTGATGGTGTAGGCTATTTTGCTGCCCCTGGAGTGTGCATGTCTCGAGTGATGGGGCTGCAGGGAGCTCTGGTTGTGTGACTTACTCTGGGTGGTGGAAGGCAGAGGTATTATTATTGCTGGCAATATGTAATATTTGAAATCAATGACTGACGTTTACGTTGGAAGGGGTTTGAATTACAGTATTTTCTTCCTTTCTGGCACCCCTGATGGCAAGGACTGGAGGTAGCTATTACAATTATTGGTGGAGTATAGTTGAAAAAAGTGCCTTGCTGCTGTGACAACTGAAGTGTAAAAGTAAAAAGTTAAAAAAAAAAATTAAACAATAATAGTAATGCTATTTCTGTAATAGATGTCTCGGTCTAAAATCCTGTGTTGTCACAGAAGGTTTAAGATGCTGATATTCACCAAAAAGATGTAGTAAAGGTCCCTTACATCCTGCTGCAATCTGAGAACAATTCTGATTGTGTCTGGGTGTTCTGTGGAGAATCCCCTGCTACTCTCCTGCTAGAGAAATCCCTTTCTTATCTAACTGGTCTCATTATTATTTTTTGTGTGTGTTTAAGTGGGACAACCCTTCCTCTCCTTCTTTTTTGATACTTGAACAAGAGAGAAGGCAAGAAGTTCTGGCATGTTCTCTTCAGACAGAGTTGGCAGGACTTAGGCTACATATCTTAAAAAATTTCTTCTTTAGTGCAGAACACCTGAGCTCTCTTTCCATTGTTGCCACTAAACTCAAGTGGTCATCCTCATAGCTTGATTAGTCTGATTAGTCACTTAGTTATAAGTGCCTCTAACTATAGTTCTTTTATAAATATATATGTATTGATTTATACATATTCTGAGTGTTACCTATATGTGTATATATATTTAAGGAGCAGGTGCGTTGTAAGAAGCTGGAGCTAAATCTTCTCTGCCAATATGATATCTTGCTGGCAGATGATGTTCTATTTATGGACCTTTCTTATGGTTGTTATGGCAACAAAGCTGCAGTTTTGTGGGGCAGTGTAGGGAAGGCACCGTCCTCCCTGTGCTGCACCTCCTGCTTCCCCACATCCCTCCTGGCCAGAGGGAACGTTAGGGTCAGACACTTCAACCTGGCTGTTCTGTGCCTTTGGGCAGGGCTCCTGCTGGATATCTGGCATGTGCTGTGAGTGGCATTTGTTTACATTCACACTTGAGAAATAAGAAATTTAATTTTATGCACTCTCCTGAGATCCTTCTCTAGCTTCTTATCGTGGTCTCTCCTTCTGCCACCAGTTCAAAGATCTGATATGACATTTCTCTGTGCTCCTTCAACTCGATGCTGGCCTTCTTGACACTATGCTCTGCTCAGAATTTTTTCTTTCTGGTACCCCTTCCTTTGTTTTCCTTTATACAGTTGCTTTCTTTTCCTCTGTACAGTTGCTTTCTACCACCCATCCTTCTGGAAGATGCTGGCCCTAAATGCAGTAAATCACACCCATGGGTGCTGACCCTGGGACCGCCAGACCTACAAGCACAAATACCTACAAGTTTGGGGAGAAAAACATGGCCCTTGAAAGGAAGATCTCAGCTGCCTTGCAAACCCTTCGTGTGGTCCCACAGGCAGAAAGGGCACGAGTGACCCTTCCAGCCACTTAATATGCAATAAAGCAACCCTGTAAAGAGGGAGGTCACTCGGTCACTGGAAGAACTGGTCTCCAAAGGAAGTGAATGCTGGAAGTAGGCACTGGCTTTGGCATTTAGACAAGAAAAGTGTGTTGCAAATCCTTAAAGGGTTTTGTAAGGGGCCTGGCTGACATCCATTTAGGCACGAGGTGGAGAATGAGTGGCAGCTATGAACGAAAAGAGAGCCTACAAACCTTTGCACTGTTTTCCTAACATTATCCTAAACACAGGAAAACTCAAGAAAGTAGGCAGGATGCCTTCTGCAGGGGTTTTAGGGAGTACATGCAGTATTTTGTGGCTGCCTTCCCGTTGGGATGGATTCTCCTTTTTAGACTTTATTTTCCGTCATGTGCTTATTATGGATATTTTCTAGTTCATTTCTCATGCTAATAGCTACCAGATTACATCCAGGCAGAGAGCCAGCTCGCAGCAGTCTGAGGTTTTAACACTGAGTGACTGCAGAGCTGGGCACATCTATTTTCTTATACAAATGACTCTGAGAGAGGGAGGATTTACTCTTGTAATGTGCTCAGAGGGGGAGAGAAAAGAGCAAATCATCACATAAGGACTTCAGTGTCCCTTCTGTTTGATCTGGACACAAACTGGGGCTTTCTTAGGGTGGAAATTTCCCCTTTAGATCTTTTCTATGCTCATCACCAGGATTTTTGATCATCCTCTTCATGGGTGGTGGCTTTGCATGCCAAAAAAAAAAAAATCTTTAGTGTAATTATTTGCTGCTTATGCATTCATGCCAACTTAATGATGTGCCCATTCTTTCTGCTCCACTGCTACCTCAAGGCCTGTGTGACCATTAATTCAATGGGGAAGAAAACATGAAAAAGAGATACTGCTTCTGCCTGGGACTCGGTGACATCTCAGCTTCCTTTTGCTCTTCTTTCCAAAAGCAGAGCAGCTGCCTCCTCCTCCCTTTCCTCCTCCTCCTCCCCTCAGCTTGGCTGCTTTCCTTCTCCCTATTTTGGAATGAAGATCAGCCTGAGTAAAGTTTCTCAGATTTGGAGGAAAATAACTTCAACTGCCTGGGTTTGCTGTTGATCACTGCTGGTTAAACTGGGTTAGGGAATAAATGGGACAGTGTAGGGAGCAGGTATCTTGTAGAAGAGAGCTGTCAGCACTCAGATATACATCAGCTTTTGCTTCAAGTCTGAGGTTGAATGAGAGTTCAAATTCAATAGCATTAAAATCTCATAAATCATCTTGCACATTTTCAATATAAGCTGGCCTGAAATCTTTTAGTCACCTGTCTTAATAAGATTCCTTTCACTGTACAGATTCAGAAGATAAATAAGTTGGTTTTTGGATTGATGGTGTCGTTACATCACTGAATGGTGGTTTGTATCAAAACTTCCTGGGATATTCACTAGGTTTTGAAAGTCCCGGCTTTGGCCCTTACCCAAAACTAAAAGCAAACTTTTAGGTTTCTTTCCAACACGGACCAGTGTATGGAGGTACCCTGGTCTCTCACTGGAGATCTAGAGGCTGTTTTGGACTAACCATGCAACTAGCAAAAGGAGGTGGCTGGAACAGAACTGCGTGGGAGTCACCGAAAATTCATTCAGTGCAAACAAACAAGTCTAATGTGTCCACTGGAGGAACAGCTGAGGCGTTTTTTGTTCAACACTTCAATGAAAGTGCACTGTGACCTCCAACCTTCTACAGAAGATCTGTAATAATTCTTAAAATCTGAAAAAAATATGTATTATACAAACCAATAGCACTGGCAGAGGCTGTAGTAAGAAGTATATTCTGTTTTTTTAAAATCTGCAGTCATTTCTAGTCTTTGAGTAAAACTTATAGCTTGTTCTCATGACAATCATTAAATGCTGCTAATCATTTGGCTTTGGACCATTTTTTTCATTTTTCCAAATGTTAATGGTACAAAAAAAGCTCATTATCATCCTTTATTAGTTATTGCACTCTAAAATGTGTCAGTTTTAGTTACTGCCCTTTATTTTGTCAAGACTTCCCAAATAATACATATTTGTTCAATCATCTATACCAAAGTCTAGTAAAATAGGACATGAAAATAATTAAGTTCTATAGTCTAAAACCTGAATATGATGGAGTTACACAGGATATCTAACAAAATGTGGCATGGAGGGCACTGGCTTGCTTACGTTCTACTGGAAGTATTGAAATCCTGAAGGGCATAAATTCCCCAGGCTATTTTTGACACTGTGAATGGACACCCTCTAATTGCAATGTTTTGAGATCAGCAGGTGAAAAGCCACATTGGTTCAACACAGAAAAGCTTTCCAGTAAAGTTTAATCCAATTAGAGGTCTGACACCGTTCACGCATTTGGCATCACCAGCACGGGCTGCTCAGCAAGCTCTGCCTCAGGATTACCTTGAAGGTCTCCCAGACAGTCAAGGTGACAGTTGCCCAACTTTTGGCTGGGCTAAGCTGATGTGAGCTTCCTGCCCTGACCTGACTGCTGAGCTGTGCGTAGGCTAAACTCTTTGAAGTCATCTCTGAAATCTCTTCCTGTGGTTGTCGGACTGGTTGCTGTTATCTCATGGATGGATGGTGACAGTAGTGGCTGGTACACCACTACACTGCTGAATAGAAACAGCAGAACTTACTCAATGGCATAACCTTTTATGTAGATCTAATTCTCTGTAGCAGAATGTGACTATATCTGCTATATGCTTTTTTTGAAAGATTATGACGTTTTCAAGCAATTGTGTTAAGCTAAAGCAAAGTGAGATGTATTTTTATTCAGTGTGTCCCCAGTTTGGGATTTCAAAGCATAGCTCTAGTTGTAATTACACTGAGCCTCTATATATTCATTAGGAAAAAAAAAATCTCTTCATAAATATTGGATTGAGCTGCTACCTATAGTACACTTTGTATGCGATGGTGATCTACAAATAAATTGCTAGAAATTAGGTGATTATCACTGGTGGTATTCATGAGAATTTCAAAGCAGATAAATAATGAATAGGAATGTCATTTACTCACTCGGCTTCAAAACCTAAGAACAGTCTCCTCATTACTCTATTGACTCAGTAAGAGGGAAAATCTCTGTGAGGGAAGAAAAGGGAGAACTAAAGACAATCAAAGCATTTTGGAAGCATCCGAGGCTCCCCAGTCATATCAATTTAGGGATGGAGAGCCCAGAAGAGGAACAGTAGTGCTTAAGAGGTGATTTAGCAGTGTTATCACAGCACACAGATTTATCTGGTTTAAAATTCAGTGCTGTGTTTGCTGCTGTGCTGCTTATGAGGCCTTTAAGCCACCGCTGGCTCTGCTGGTTAAGGACCAGATCTCAAAGGCTGTGGCACAGGCACAGTCCTCTGGGGTGGTTCCCTGCCTCCGTGGGTGCAGAAGGTCTCGGGGCTGGCCCCGGTGGCAGATGACAACTATCTGCAGCCTGTCTCTGCTGATGTAGAGACAGTTCTTGCCATTTAGCAAAAGATTTGTGTTCCTAAAGGGTACAGTTGCTGTTTACCAGGTGGGATGTGAGGTGTAGTTCTATTTTTAAAAAACTAGAAATACTGATGAGTGAGCTGGCTGTTTTTTAACTCTCATACTGCTATAGTTAAGACTATATTTAAGACAAGCATTTTCTTAAATATTTATTTTACTATTAATAAAAGGAAAACTTGGAAGAAAGGGGAAAGAGGTGTTCAAAGGAGAAAGGTACTTTTGTTTGACTATTAGAAATGAGATAGGGAGTGGGAAGCAGTCTCCCTTGGCAGAGGCAGCTGCAGAGGGCAGGTGGCCTCCACCACAACTGCTGAAACTATGGGAGAGGGCTTAGACGAGAAGAGGAATTGAGTGGGTTGGACCAAGTCAGTCCCGTGGAAGTATGAAGCATTCAATTGTTTGACTTCAGAACTGGGGAGTTAAGAACCAGCTTTAAGAACTCAAAATCTGGTTTCTCACTTGCTAAAGTCACCCTCCGGGCCAAAACCTTTATTTGCTCTGCCTCCCTCTGCCTCTCCCAGTGGTACCCAGGCTCCCAAGGAGATGCCTCATCACTGTTATCCCCTGCTATTGCTTCCCTGATGGTCGGTGTGGATACGTGGCATAAAAAACAGCAAGTCACTTAATCAATCATAAGCGTTGTCTGTTCTTGGAGATGAGACTAAAACCCAGATGTATGTTTTGTACCTCAAAGCACAATATGAGGATTTATATTAATTTTAAATAGGAACTGGGTGAAGTGTGACTTTAAGAGCAGGAAAGTGTGCATCAGTTCAGTTGTTTCGAAGTGGCTGGGAGCTAAAACTGGTGTTTGACAGCTCAGTCTTTTTTTCACAAGCATCCTTTTCAGTGTTGGTGTTTGGCCTTGACCTTTTTCCCTTCCTACTTTGCCCAATTTTGAAGTTCCATTAGTCAAACACTGATAAAAATGCTGAGCTCTGTAGCTATCTTCCGTCAGGTAATGGTTTTTTGTTATCTCCCTTTCTTTCCACTGTTGATTTCTCACTCTCATTTATCCAGCTATTTACTTTATTTTCTGAGTTCTAGCAGTGTTGGGAAAACTTCCTTAGGTCAGTAATTAGGCTTTGGCATTACTTGTCTAAAATCCATTTAAAACATTAAAAAAATGGAACTAGATGTTTTATTGTGAAGTGTGTTTGCACATTAAAAAAAATCTGTTGCATATACCTCTAGTAGTCTGTGCCTGAGTTAAAATGAGGAGAGGAACAATGCTGAGCACTTTTATTCATGTTGCTTATGCTCAGCTATCAGTAGGCTGGACGTAAAGGCCTCTGACTGATGCTTTAAATTTCACTGCAGTCATGTAGCTGCACGTGTTCATTTTGAGCCAAATGACATTAATAATTTTCTTCTATTTTTCTATATAAGTGACTTATGAAGAAAAAACGTATTTCCTTTTGGAAAAAAAATGTCCTTTCTTTTTGTGGTCAATGACTTTTCTCTTTCGGTCAGTGCTGAGGTGTCACTGCTGTCACAGACTGGATGAGATTTCATACCAGAGTTTAGTTTGTTGGTTATGTTACTTTTTGAAAACAAACAAAGAGAAAATAAGCCCTGTCACTCTGTAGAATGGCTTACAGCAAGTACAAAGTACTGTAAATTCAAGGAGCTTAAGTAGAGGGTTTTTTTGGAGTTTTTGAGAATCTGGCTACACTGAAATAACGGTGCAGTTATGTTTAATTTATGATGAAAGTTGCTGGGCTTGTTTATGAATAGTTTGCATAAAAATTTCCATCATATTGGAAATGCAACATTCAAAATGTACCACTTGGAATGTACCACATCAAAAAGAAATACATCCATAGTATCTGTGTCCCTGTAGAAAATCCCGTGTAGCCCCCGCAGATGAAGGACCTGCATGGGGATGGTTGGTTGGTTGTTTTTGTGCAGGGCATCAATCTTAAGGTGGTAAAATTCCAGTGTGAACCAATTCTATCTGGTTAATGTTCTCCTATGTTTTCCTGCAGAAAAAGGTTATTCTTTGTATTCTAGCATTTAGACTTTAATAGTGATGCTATTTTAACACCTGGGAGTTGAATAGTGTTCCTTTAAATACTTCAGAAGATTCTATCAGGCTTGTCTGTCTTCTTGTGTAGAAACTCCTAGATTCGGTAGAGCAGCAGCATAAATAAGCAATCGGGTTTAGAGGGGTTCCCCTTATTAAAAATATTGACTTTTTTGGCAGGGGGGTTATACTTCTACTTTTGTACTAGAGGTTTAGAGGTTTTTGCTGATTTATCCTCCAGAAGGAATTGGCTTTCTGCAAGACATTAAGACAAAATAGTGATGGACTTTAGACAGGGCCTAACCCTTATGTGTTTTTCCTGTAACGTGACGTCCCGGGCTCAAGCTGTGTTCTTCTGCCCAGGCAGCCTTGCAGCTTTCTTCTTTGCATGAACTGTCTCACTTTGCATGAACTTACCCACTGCGCATATAAGAAAACGAGGAAGCCTTGTCTCTGCCAGGGACTGGAGAGAAGAGATTTAATTGTTTTTATAGCCCTCTTCCACTTGGGATGATGAGTATTTACACCTTTCAACGTAAATGGTGAAATCTGTAACAAAAAAGACTCATTATCTGCAACTGTGATATGCTCATTTTGTAATACATATTTTATAGAAGAGACAAAGATAAAACATCTGTGAACAGGGAATAGCCTGGCTCACCAGTAGCGACCCTTTGGCTATCTATGTGCTTGCAGTAACTTGTTGAAGTTTCCCAAATATTCTGAGACCTTCTGGATGGAAAGCACTTTGTACAAAGAAGCATCTCTCTGGGGCTCAAGATCAGCAATCTATAATCACAGAACGGAGGAGAGCAGCCAGAGGAACCGTCTGTCTCCTCACATTTCACTGCACTTTCAGTTAACTGTGTACACTTTGTATTCCCATGCAGCACAGACTTAGATACTTTTAATTCTTTAAGGTTTGAAGGGTATTATCTTTGCTTTTGGCTGAAACCATTCATCACTCAAATAGTGTTTGAATTCAGACATGGACGTAGAGAGATTTGCACTGATGTCTTCAACTCTTCCATTGCTCTGAACTGAAAGAAGCTTAACAACTCATCAAATGTGTTTTCTTACTTGTTTTCAGGAAAGACACTCTTAGACCCTCTAGAGAGATCATTTATTTCAAACACATGCGTTGTTTGCAGTAAATTTATCACACAGATATGAAGCTGCCCTTTTCCTTTCCTAAGAGCTGCTGTCTCCTCTATTCCAGAACTTTATGATGGCTTGAATAGGGAAATAATTAAAAACCAAACAAACCTGACATTTGCGTATCAATTAAACTCCATGAACAAATAGGCAGTCTGCGTGGGAGCACCGTGGGCTGCTGTTACAAACTGTGCTCTCAGACAGGCTTGTGACAACGTGTTCAGGTCAGTTGGCCCTTCTCCTCCAGGGTCTCATTGATGGTGGTGGGGAAACACTAGCGAAGAAAGAAGACTAGAGTAGTGGGTGATAATGCAGTCCCAACTTGTCCCCACTTAAGGCAAAGGTTCTAGAACTGGACTTATGTTACCCAGCTGTTATTTTTACAGCTAACTCTGTGGCCTTTTCTGTGGATCCAATATTTCCACTAGGAAGCTGGTAAATCTAGGTGAATTTCATTAAATGGGGAGAAAATAGTGTTGAAGATTGATCCTTCTAAGTTGTTTCTTAGCTCATTTATGATATATAAATTGGCTAAACTGGAATATAAGCCGAGCTGCCCAGCAGTGCAACAGTGAGCTTTTGCAAAGGTAGATGAAAACCTTCTGTTTCCCCAATTTCTTGGAATGATATATTGGAACCCTAGAAAGAGTTTTTTCAATGTTTTCCAGGTGATGTGGTGATTTGCAAGTGCGGAGTATATTCTTGCCAATTCATAAGAGTGTATGTGACAATATGATGGTGCACGTTGCAGAAAACTAGCCTTACAAATTTGTACTGCAGCTGGTTCTTGAGCTGTAACCTCTTAAACTTCACCCCTTTCATTTTGTAGGAGCCCTTTTTGTTTGGCCTTTTCTGCTTGTCTGGGTAGGATATTAAAGTAAATATCACTGCACAGCCGTGATTACATGGTGCTGCATGCATTCCCCTTTTGCAATGGGCAGAGCCTTTCAATTCAGATGTCATTCACAAATCACGGCAGCAATTCTGTGGTAGTGAGATGATATCCCTGCAATGAGACAAATATGAAAGGGAAAGATTTATTTTTGTACTTTTTTTGGAAGCAAGAAACACTGGACACACACATCCTTTTTCTCCTCACAACAGCAGCTGTTCTGAGAGCCAAGAATTGTCCCAATCTCTCATCCTATTGAACAGCGCATATATATTTTCTAGGGTTTTTTTGGTGGTTTTTTTTTCTTTTTTCTGTCTTGAAAATTCAGTTGATAGAGCGGCTGGCACAATTCTGCTCCCACTTATCACAGTCTAGCTTAGCTGATAGCAAATTCACAAATCTTTAGTGCACCCTGGGAGTATACAGAACAAGGGACCTGTAATGGGTTCTTTATATCTATTAACCCAAAGGAAACCTTGTTGATAAATACTGATTTTGTGGATGTTAGAGAAGTGCATTGCTTGTCAGTGAAAGTGGCAGAAAATCAAAGCTTCTTGCTGCAGAAGTTCAGAGCCAACATATCAATGTGGGATCTCATATTGCAATTTTTCCTCATACATGTGATCATCTTTATTCCCATGGAGCATCTGATGGAAGTAAGAGTTGCTGTAATTGGATCCTCTTACCCTTCCTGTTACTGGTCATGAATTTAATTGAAATTCTGGGGTTTTTTTAATAATAATTGAGAAAATATTATTTTTGTCTTTTTTTATTGCTGCTCCTAATGTGAACATGATGTTCTTCGTTTAAAAATTAAATTAAAAGAAAGTCTTTCTGGAACATGTCTGAGTTAATCAGTTAAAACTATCCTTTCAAGCTGAGCAGAAGCAAATACACTGCTGTTAAAGGGTAAAGAAGGGCCAGCACTGAAGAGCTAAGCAACTTAAAGATTCTCAGTCAAGTGGAAAAGGATAAAGGGAAAGAAAATATTTGACTCGAAAATAGTGGCTGTCTAATTGTGTGGACCTCTGTAAAATATTAAAATTAATTCCTGTTTTCTTGTGCTTCTGATTTCAAACTATCAGAGGTATCTGATTCTGCCAAGTGATGCAGTGAATGGTAAGCTGGGGTTATGGAAGACATCACAGAAATTACTCTGAAGCAAAACTTAACCATGGGAAATAACTTGCTTATTTAGTGAGTATTTGTTATTTTTTAATGAAGTCTGCCTGAAATACAGACTAAGCTTCAATGTTTGAGAACTGGATGCCTTGCTGAGAAGTCTGACAAGTAAGCAGAAAAAGATATTTTGGACATATGCTTGCCTACCTTATGGGAAAGGTCATATTATAGATAATGTATAAAGATGGGAAGGTCAACAGGCCCCAAGGAGAATAGCTGCTTGATACCTCCCATTGGATAATCAGTGGGGAATTAGTTCTCTAAGGATAAATCTGCACCATGTAATGCATCTCGGTGCAGAGATAACTGATCTGTAAAGTTGTAAATATTCTAGCACTGTTGCCAGAATTTATGGTGTTGTGACAACATAAAGCTAACTTACCCTGGGAAGGAGAATGAACATTTCTCCACAGAGCTACATGAATGCAGACAATAGCATGGAGATATTTTTAAAGGCCTATATATAAGCATAGGTATGAACTGTTCCCATCCTCCAGTTGATAAAAAACACACCAAAATGTAATTCATGTAATTTTTCTTTGAAAGAAAATTTAGCACTGAGATTTGATTTGTGGTCCATCTTTTCTGATGTCTGAATTTTCATTTTAAGAAGAGCTTACATCACATTAAGAGTAGCCTGACAGTGATAGTGTTACTGCCAAGAAATTTTAAAAATTCATCAAAAAAATAGCAACAGCAAATAGAATTAAAAATGAAATTTATTGTCTGCAGCGTGACTAGTGATGTCATGCAGATTGAGTGATGACATACAGAAGAAAGTGGAGATGAGATTAGTATTGGCCTGGGAAAATGTGTTGCCTCCAACTGACTGCAAAGCTGAAGAAATTCATGCTGGAGCAAAGTGTTGATATGAGTCTTTTGGTCCTGAGGGACTCGAGGGCAGGGGGTGAGAAGAATCAGATTGTTTTCTTCTAAACCTGCCAGAGATTCTCTGACTGTGAATGTCAGAATGTGCGTTCACAGCTCACACCGACCAAAGGCGATGACGTTGGGGTGTGTTGGCCCTGTCTCCTTGGCCTTGGTTTCTCAAGCTGCAGAGCAGGCACGTGGATGAATTATTAACTCCTTGGGCCAGAGCTGCACTAAAGCATAAAGTTCTCTGTCCTTTTGTAGGTTTATGCACAGAGGTCTTGAAAGGCTCTTAGGATAAAGACCCTTCACTAACACTCTCAGTGCTTTTCATTCCTATTTCATGTATGCTCCTGTAAGCACACTTGATAGGAAGAGAGGATGTATGTGTTTAGAGGGCAGAAGTGGGGGGGGGAGGAAAAAAAAATCAGAAAATGTAAGTTTTTAGGTGCAGTATGTACTGCTGGAAGGAGGCATGGCACAGGGTAACCGAGGTCATTTGTCTCTGGTGAAGTGCTATGCTGCACCTGAATTATCTCATCCTGATCAATGGCCTGTAATACACCCCTCTCTGCAATTGAGCCAGGGAATTACACAGTCCCCTGATGATGGAACAAAGTGTGTAATCAAGTTAGGCCCAATGTAAATGCAAATCATGAGCATTAATTAACAGGAACCGCACAGCAGTTGTTAAGTGCAGCAAGAACATGTACACGATTCATAGGTCCCCTGCAGCTCTGTCTTTTGATAATTAGATTTCTTGGAGAAGAGGAGTGTCAGGAGGCAGGGTGTGCTGGGGATGGGGAACAGCCCTGACACACTCGTCTCACCCTGTGACATCCCGAGCAGGATCGCTGAGGAGCGAGGGCTCGGAGCCTCTCGCTGTTCCCAAGCTCTGCCCTGCAGGAGCTGAACCTTTCAAACAGCACCTGGTGTGCAATGCAGAAAGAAGGCAGAGGTGTTATTAAAGTACATGCCTAATTTTATTTTTTTTTAAAAAAAAAGGCTTTTTATGTTGTCTGCAGCTGTGTAATTGCCAGCTTTCATGTAGGCTGGAGAGGGCTGTACCTCTACTATGTAGCATTTAAAATTTGTATTCTACGGGAAGCTTCAAAAGGCCCAGAAACACAACTGTGAGAGCAGCTAGACCCCATCAAAAGCCACCACAAATTATCCTTCAAAGTGGCTAGTTTCTTGTAATCGTTAGAGCTGTCCTCATATCTTTGTTTTTAAATGCATTTAGGAATCTCATAAATGGGTTCCATACAGAAGACGGTGCTGCAAGATCAGCTCTTGGGCTTTTAATGCAATGATATATAATTGGAGCCCAAATGTCACTGTGGGTTGATGCTCTGGGATGTCTGTGCTGCTGAGTTAGAAGGGATGAATGATGAGGTACTGCTGGAATTCACTCCTCTTTGCGAAGCACAGCCATCACCTGCAGTCAGGCATCAGTGGTGACATTTGCTTTTAAAAAGGCCAGGGATTAGGACACATGGAAGCCAGTTGCTTTCTAAACTCAGAAATAAAAGCCACAATCAAGGTGTGAGTCCTTTTTCATTTTCTCCATGTCTTCATTCTTTCTCGGCCTCTTGTTCTCTTTTTTTGCTGCTCTTCTGCTTCCACTGAGCTGATTAAATGATTGGATTAACAGGTCATCATTCTTAAAGCCTTCATTTTGTTCTGAGGATTCTCTCACATTATGGAATTAGGAACCTTTGCTAGAAAAAAAAATAAATAAATGTACTGGCCTGTTAGGAACAGGAATTATGGTATTAATAATGATAGAGAATTGAATACTGCTACTTTTATTCTTGTGGAAATCCTTGTATATTACCTTCTGTGATGTGCTTTGAAAATATTGACAGTATTCCTCTAAGACAGCTAAACATGATCCTCATTTTACCGAGACGAAGTGACTTAGCCAAGTCACTGACTCAGCCAGGCAATGGACCACTGCAATCTTTTTTCTCAGCCTGTAGTTTTAACCCCTCTTTTCATGTGTTCTGTACGCCTGGCTCTTCTCAACAGCATAATTAAAGGTCTCTGCTTCTAAAATGTAGTTTTTTGTGGGTTTTTGTAGGTATATTTTAATTAGTACCTTTTTCTTCCTAGATTAAGACTGAGACTATGGAATTTGTAGCTGTCTTTATTTTCATGCTTTAATATTTCTGGATTCCTAAGGCTGTTGGTAAACAGAAGCAATACTACTCTGATGGTAACTCTCTCATCCTCCTGTATGATTTGCCAGCTTTTCTGACAAAAAAATGAAGCTGCTCTTGCTTCTTCAGCTTGTGACTGTGTGTATTTGTATGCAGCTGGGTCAGTCAGTCAGTCACAGTAATCAGAGCTAAGTACACTAGAAAGCACTGACACCTAGTGCTTTGGATAAAACAAGTTAATTCTTTGACACCTTAAGCTTTGGAAAAGATTCTGCCTGAAATGTTTTTTTGTCTTGAGTGGTTTACTCACTAAAATCTCCCTGGTTTAGAGGATGGTGAGCAAGGAAGAGAAAGAGAGATGAGGTGAGAGGAACACTGTCAATTCCTCCTGACTTGGACAAAGCAAACGCCACCCAAACGGAGATGCTGCCATACTCCAGGTCTCACTGTAGCCTGTGATGATCCCATTAATGCATTAGAGAGGTGGCTGTCATTGCAGAATTCCTTTCTAAAACTCTGTTTTCTCTTCCCCCCCTCCCTTTTTGTTTTGCTTTTTTTTGTTGTTTGGTTGAGAGTTCTACCTGGGACATAACAGGGCTTTCAATTCAAATTCTAATGGATCCTGTCTCTTTATGTCATTGACATTTGGTTTTCTTCCCTCGTTCACTTTGAAGACGAAACCCAAAATTTGCTTTTAAAGGCAATCATTGTAAGAACTTGTGAAGCAGATAAAATCTGGGGGAATATGTTATATGTATTTATAAGGCTGTTGGGAAACAGAGTCAATATTGCTCTGACGTTAACTCTCCTGCAGTATTTGACATCTTTTCTGCCAAAAATAAGTTGTTGTTGACTCCTCAGCTTGTGACTGTGTTTGTATTTGTGTGCAGCTAGGTTTCATATATATATATATATATATATAGTTTTATATATTACATATATTTATATCAGTAGAAACTTGCCTTCCTTTCATACATACACTCCATTCAAGGAGCATTTCACTGCTTCTCTAATAACAGGTAAAAGGATTCCTTCTAATTTTCCTCCCTTCTTGATGAAGTCCCTCCTGCTAGCACTTGTCCTCTTTTAGTCCCTGTGTCCCTACAGCCTGTTCCTCGCCGTTCATCCCAGCTGAACCTCCCTGAGTGGGTATGAGTAAGCTGATAATGGCACTTCCCAGAGTTTCTTTGTTCAGCTCCAGACAAAGATCCTCTTCTTGCTTGAAAGATGATGAGATCAGTCTTTGCTCTGATCAAGATAAAACCCACCATGTCTTTGTAAGTGCATTGTCTGAAAGATGGGTGGGATAAATTGTAGTGACTTGGTCTTAAATTGCTTCTCTGTTTCTTGAGGGCCCATTTCTTGATGAGTCGGAACCAATCTATAACTAGACTTGCTCTAGTTGGGGATGAGAACCAGCTGGGAATCTGATATGCTCAAGGTATATTTACTGCTTATTCCTGACCAGGTTCTATGCCACTTATTTATTTTTTACTTTATAAGTCTCTGTACAGACAAGTTAATTCCATCATTGCCTCCCATCCCATGTGGCACAGGTAGAGAAACCGAGACAAAGGCTGTTCAAGTGGCTGGTAAAAAGCCAATGAATGAGTCAGTGCAACTAAAATGTTAGTGATCAGAGTTCCCCGCTAGGAACCTCACCTGCTAGTTCACATTACTTGTTGCTGAATTCATACTAAGATATGTAGCAGAACTTTACATAGAATGTGTGTTGAAAAGTGTCAATAGTAAGCTGTATTACTAATATAATTCTCATGCGTAACATTAAAAGGTCAGAGAATGAAGTGCTTAGTCAGAGAAAGTCTCCATTGGCATTTACTGGAATTTTGCCTGAAGAAAAGACTAAGAGAGGATCATGGGACAGGGCAGGGTTTGGCAACATGTTCAATTTTTATGGGAGAAACGAATGTGACACAGTGGGAGCTGAACTGGATCCTTCTGCAGCATGCAAATGTTATTAATCATAGTAACAAAAAGCCATAGCATTGACTAATTTGAAATATCCTGCCCACTGGCCCTGTGGTATACCATGTAATGGGTCTAGTGCTGTCAGATAATGACTGTGATTAATATAGTATTTAATATTTTACTTGCTGAGTTTTTTAAGAGATTTATAATTAATTTAATCCCTGCCCTAGGAGTTATCAAGCTATACAGGGGTGATTATGCAGATGAAGCATTATCAGAACTATACTGGTTTATCCAATTCTGTTGGGCAGATGGAATGGTATGGTTCTAGGAGAGGTGAATTTAGACCACTCTGCATTAAGACGAAACTTATGAGCAGCCTTTGGGTTTTTTTAGATTTATAGACCATCTTTGAATATCTAGCAGCAGTGGAAATTGTTTATAACGTTAAAGATGCTGGAATCAGCATGCTGAATTCCATCCTACACCTTCCCTAGATTGGAGTCTTTTTGACATATGACTCATTCAGCAGCCCTTCAATGTTCAATCTCCTTTGGTTTTGTTTTATTCTAATTGTAAATCCAACTTCCAACTCTGAAATACATGGTTGTTTTCTCATCTGGTTCTTGTTCAAGTGAAGACTAATGTTCGTGAATCTGGGCTACCAAATGAGTCATCTCACCTGGAGAGTTGTTCAGGCTCTTGTCACTCATAAACTTCATTGTATTGATGGTCATCTGGATGTAATCAATTTTACTCTATTAATGCTAATTATTGGTCCTGCTTGGCTTTAGATTACATGGTATTTTAAAATTTAGAAATGTGGTTATGGGCAGACGATTTTAAAAAATGCCAATC
This sequence comes from Scolopax mira, assembly GCA_004320125.1. Classification (NCBI taxonomy): domain Eukaryota; kingdom Metazoa; phylum Chordata; class Aves; order Charadriiformes; family Scolopacidae; genus Scolopax; species Scolopax mira. The sequence continues at coordinate 136,278 of BJBW01001116.1, forward strand.
TTTTAATTAAAACAACAAAACTTCTCATGAGACCCAAATACTCAGGGGCTTCTCACACATTTCTTGTGTGTCTGAGTGCCTTTGCTTGCCTCTGTCTCTTTTGAAAAAAACTTTCTTTCAAGAGTTTATCTGCAGAATTATTTTTCTAATACTTAAGTATGGCGGAACTTTTTTGTCCCATTCAATTGCCAAGATGAATGACTAGTTACTTCCTTGACCAGCAGGGAACACACTAGGTAATCCTCTCTCTTATCTCTTGCCAGAAGGAGTTAGATTTTTCAAAAGCATTCTTTAAACTATGCCTCAGGTGCCATATCATGAAGAAAGATTTACAATTATTTCCTGAAATGAGCACATACATTCAGGCGATTGTGGTTTTTGGGACCAGAGATTCAGTGGATGTACAGCTTTGTGCCCAGTGGCTGGAGTTGTGTGTGCAACTCTTCTGTGTGTGCTTCTATCTTCAGAGAAGTAGTTGACTGTTGACTCCAACTCACGCAGCCACCATCGGGAGGCAAGATGGCCTGGCTAAGCTGGATTTGGGTTTCCTCTGTAGGCTACACAGAGAAGTTTAAGTCTCCATGGGGTGATCCATCTACTTGACTTGGAGCAAGATGAGTTATTCTTCCAGTATACCTATTGTCTTTTTTTTTTTTTTTGAATGCAGAGGGAGCTTAGGCTCACTGCCAAGCCTAGATGAGATGTCTAACTTGTCGATGTCTGAAGATTGGTAAGATCTATCCAGGCCTTGAACTCTTTAAAGCCGAGGACCTTGTAAAAAGTACCCAAAGCACTGTTCTCTCAACTCTACTGGAGGGAGAGAGTGAAAAGAGAGGAGGAGGGAAAAAAAATAAAAGGAACAATATGTGCATGGGTCAAATCAGGCTTGTGCTTCGCTGCAGAGGTCTAATGGTCTGTAAGATGAAAAGCCTGTCTAAGGCTGGCAGTTAAATGAGTGTTGATGGATATGAAGTGCTCATAAATTCTATGAAGTGGTCTGGGCAAACTGACGAAAAATTTTCTAATGATGAATTAAAATGTTTCCCATTTTGGAAATCCTGTTTTTCACTACTAAATCTGATGATTTCCTGTGTGCTGGCACATACAAGGTATAATTTAGAGGGCATTTTTGAAGCCCTGTAGATCTGAATGAAAAAGGCACCTCAGTCTCTCTGCTTTTGAGAGACTTCCAACAGCTGAGAATTTATCTTGGCATAACCCCTTCTGTTTTCTGTGGAGCAGTGCTTACAACTGGAACTGAGTACATTTGGCTAGAAGGGGTTGCAAATGAAATAGTGATGGGACCACCCTAGTGCTCAGTGGAGTCTCCTCACTAGCTTCCAGGTACCTGCTGAACGTCCTAAAGCCCAGCAGGGGCAGAAGTCCATCAGCAGTCACTGCTGATTAGTCTTTCTTCTGTCAAAACAGCCTGAAGGAAGGATGGAAAGAACAAACCTAATGTGTGCTGGTGCTGTAGTAATGAACCAAGACACAATAATAAATAATCAAGCTTGCAATGTATCAAGGCATTGGCAGACTTGGGTTTACTATTTACTTGTCTAGGGCTGTCTTGTGTTTTGTGGATGATGACAAAAAAACATGTAATGGATGGGAGGGTTCGGACCCTTCCTTTTTTTTACCTGAAGTTAGATACAAACCAAGCATGGAGTCTACGCAATGAATTATTATTAAAAATTTACTAGAACATAAGGATGTTTTAGTAACATCCTTATAAATGTTATGCTATGAAATGCTATGAAAGCCTCTGGTGACTTCAGAGATGTGCAAGATATGTAGAACCCACCATCAGGAATGTGTTTTTGTTGAGGGTGATGGTTTAAAACCACAATCATGTTCTTGAAGAACAGTTGTGAGCCCAGCTGGAGTATAAAAAGTAATGAAAGCTTAGAAGGAATGCCACATGGAAGTGGCATAACTAAAGTGATTTGGTATGAACTATGAAAAATAAGTCTGAATTATTAATGAAGCTTTAACTTTTTTGGGTTCCCATTCCTGTTAAGACAACTAATTGAAGGACACTGTAACTCCTCATGGAAATAGAAGTCTGATCATTAATAAATGAATCTTCTTTGTTATTAGTAATATACGTGTAAAAAAACTGAGGTGTAGGCAAAGAAGAAAAATATATAAGACCTGTGTCTCATATATTGCATTTATTGAAACCTCATCTCTGCGGGTACAGCAAACAGCTCCATCTTTCAAATGAAATATGCTTCTGTGGTTGTGCAGCTGATTGGTATTCATCAAACAGCCAGGGAATGTAGCTCGTATACAGGAAAGTGCACCTCCTTATATCATCTCAGACAGCTATTGGGCTGAACTAAGTCTTTAAATTCATGTTTGCTTTGGAGTTTCTGTTTTATGGGTGCCACTGGACACCCAGAACAGAGTCAGAGTCTTAACATCTCATTTATCTGGAGCTGGGAGTTTGATCACACACTGTGCGACCAAGAGGGCTCTGTGGCTTTTGTGCTCTCACTGTATGGTTATGCAGTGAAGTGACATGATGCATTTCAAGAATTTATGAAAATGTCATTCCATCTTCTCTAGGTAAAGCCATACTGTCTCTCTTTTTGTGGAGGGGAGAAGGGGCTTTTGGCTCAATGCTGAAATGGACTTTCTCTTTCTTGTTTTCCTTTTTTCTGATACCAGATTGCACTACATATTTTAAAACATATGGAGCATATGAAAGGAAAAGAGATGAGACTGTGCAGAGAATTCTGCAAGGAACAGTGCTTACTGCCATTCAGAATTACAATGAGGAAATGTCTTCCATACAGCTAATGAAATACAGCAAAGGAAAAAGCCAATGTCTCCCCCTTACCAAACCTTTAAACACAGACAAGCCCCTTCTAATTTACAAGTGCTTTTGTCAGAAAATCATGTAATTTAGGAAAGGTCACTGTCTGAACTTCAGAAGTCGTGGTTAATCCTTAGTTATCAGTGACATCCAACAGTTTTCTCTATCCCTGAGGTACCAGCATCACTAAGGGAGGGAAGGGGGAGCAGCTCTTTCTTTTGACATCAAGCGTTCCTGGATGTGCTTCCTCTAAGGGTCCACAACCAATAACCCTGAAGCCTCAGCTCTTGCGAACAGCCCTGCATGGTCTTCCATGTCCTAGAAAGTGTCCTAGAAACCCCTTAGGGCCAAGTATTTCAGCGGGGTGTTAATTGCTGAGGTGATGAAGCCACAGCAGCTTGGTGGCATCGTGGTCGTTGTGCTCAGGGGCTGCTGAGCGTGAGTAGCACCGGCGCCGTTTTGTGGGCGGGGGATTTTCGGCTAAGTCCCAGCGATGCAGGATCAGAAAAATGGCAGCCAATACACAAAACTGGTCGATTGCCAGGGTACAGGCTGTAACTTCATGTAATCTAATGCTCTCCAGGGGTTGGGTTTGAATAAAATAAGAACTGATGACTCATCGCTCCATCTCAAACTCTGAATGAACCTAAGCATGAAATTAAAACATGAGTAGCTTTTTCCCCTAGTTTAATTATTTCCACATTTCACTGTAAACCCTGATTCGTACCCAGGCTGGAAGTGGAGATTCTCTTAAACATAGCAAAACCTGTTGCTTCCAATCCAGCTGGAAGCAGAAATTTCATAAAACTTGATAAGAAAGTCTGTTCTAAGGAGAATTCTGCTCCACTTGTGTAGTCACCAGTGTCCATTTTCCACTTTCGTATGGAACTCAATTGTCATGTGTCTAATCCTAGAAGTGCCAAAAAGTTGATTTTTAAGAGGACTGGGTCATTTAGTGCCCTTGCTCTTAACAAATAGAGCAAATATATATATTTAAATACAATATGCAAGGCATGACAGTGGAAATACAGATGGAGGGACCTCAAGCAGCACATAGATGGGATGCATGGTTAATTGTGCATGTTTCAGAACAAAGACCTCACATCATAGTTCTGCTGAACAACTTCATTTTGCAATGAGCCCAGGCTAATTCTGAGGCCAGCCTGAAAAAGATGAGTATTTGAAATGTAAGCTTTTCAGATGTGCCTGGATTTTGATGGGTTTGACATCTCCATCTTCATGGTACAACGAGTTTGTCATTGGGTTGAGTTCATTGTGCAAAAATTGCTGTTCCAGACCACTGCAAAATATTGTTGCTTTGAAAATGGGACAGCCCCAATGAGCCAGACTTCAGAAAGGCTAGATGAAAACTCCTGGCATTGAGGAAATTTTTGAAAGTGTTTCTTGTGTTCTGCAGTAGGAGTACACTATATTTTGCACAGAAATAGGTCTGTCTAATAAAAGAGTGAGATCTTTCATAGTAGCTTAGCAGAAACGTAATGTCATTTTGAATTTGATTTATGACAGCAATAAAATGTTGCATTAGGGATATTTTATCATTTCAAATCATGAATATAATGCATCAATGCCAACATAGAATGGATTTATCATAATATTCCTTGTAGTGTTGTGTTGGAAAGTATGTGATTTAGCTCCTGACGTACCATAGAAAGGTTCAGACAGCAGAGACAGCAATGGATTGCTGCAATGGATTTTGTATCAAATCTTCAATAAAGAAAAGAAATTTTTAAACTTTAGCTACAGCTTGTTTAGCCTAGGTGCTATTCTGTTTGCCTGGAAGTCTAGTGAAGGTCTTATTGATTATACTTATCACATTGCTGGTCAAATTACGCTTTTCAAATTACGTGCTCCACTTTGGGGTTCTTTTTGTGTTGTAAAACATTGAGGACTAGTCAAAAATATTTCCTTACTATTCTCTGTTGATATTTTGCCTTCTTAATTATCTGATTTCTCTTTCAATGGAGTTTCCAAACCTGCTTGAGATTAAATACACAATCATTGATAACTATAAACTGTCAAAGTGGATAAAGGTAGCTTCTAAAACTATGTGGATTATTATGTTTGATATTATTATAAGGTCATCAGGACTTGCCCGTCATATTTAATAATGTAGTGCTGCAAAAATCTCCAATCCCATCTCAAGAGTTATTAAAGCAATATTTCTTCTGATTTCCTTGACTGTATTTTCTTGATGAGTTTTGATAAGGAACGTGGGAGTTAACTTCAGTGATTGCAAGTGTAGAAGTATTACAGAAGTACTATCTGCTTTTCTGGCCTTCTCCCTCTTATACCTTGATAGTGTATGCATGTATTAATACTGCAGCTGTGATCTATCTTTTATACTTATTTGGAATCAAAATGAAGTTTGCTGTGAATGGAAGCCATCTATGCAATTACTGAGTACAGTGTAATCTCCTTCAGAGGATAATTAGGCTAAAAGCACCATTTTACTGTCTGCCCGTTTCTTGTTGCTTCTTTCCTTCCCTTTGCCAGTAATGCTCAGAGTCTGAACATCTTGTTGTCCTCAATTCCTATCTCCACTAGAGCTTTAGTTGTGCCTAAGGATATTGCCAATGAGTATTAGTGCCTAATTGAAAACTCATACCTTTCCCTCACGCTTCATGCTGTCTCTTCCGTTGTGGGCTTGCCATACGGATGCAGCCATATCCTTCTCTAGGCTCTCCTTTCATCCCCAAATTACCCTGCCCATCGTACTCTTCTGTATAGCTTGTGACTTTTTGCCTGTACTCCTTTCTCTACTGAAGATTTGTACAAGAACTTTCTCCTCTGCAATTTCTAACATGCAGGGTAGTTTCCATTGAAATGCCTTCCTGGCATTGATTTTGATTCCAAATCGCAGTTGAAAATCTCTTTTATTACCTGTTTAATTTCCTTTTTTTCTTTTCTTTCTCCCTCTCATCCTCTTTTGCTACTATTATGCTAACTTTGTAACTCTTATTATTTAAGCATAAAGAGCATTTTAAGTAGAATTTTATGAGAGACATTCCTTAACATGCCTCTAAAAAAATGCGACTTCCAAATGAGATTTGTAATCGTTGTTACACCACATCATATACGCTGCATCTAGATTTAAATTAAGACTATGAACATCAAAATGAACAGGATCCAGAAAGTGCCAGAGGGAAAGAATAGAAACCCAGCATTGAAAGGAAAGTGTGAAGTTTATAATGAGAGTGAAACTTTATCCCTGTGAACGTATTTGTTATTCCTCCTTCTGCTTTGCCCAATTTAATAAAATCTTGGAGAACTTTCAACCCTGCACAACTCCTGATTTTTATTGAAAACTGATGAAAGAGATTAGAAATCTATGCACTTGTAATCTCTTTCATAAAGGGAATAGTTTTATACACATCAGAAATGCTCCTGCGTAAAAATGCCTGTGAAAGGCAGTTTTTAAAGAAATCCCCCATAATGTTTATTCTTCTTTTGTTGGATGTGAAGCTGATAGATCTAATACTCTCTGGAGTTCTTGGATTCACGTTTAGATGGGAAAACAGAGATTGTCAAGGCGTCTATCTTCATTTTCCAACTGCTATTGACTTGCTGTGGGCAAGTCACTGTAATGTCCCCCTGCCACAAGAACAGCATTACCTCTCTGTGCCATGCAGTTTGCATCTCTGTAGCACTGGGGCACGACTCAGCATCACACAGGTCACTGCAGCCAGGGAGGCTCAGGTCTGTGAAGCACTTTGATTGCAAATAGGTCCATGGTACAAAGCTGCTGGTGTCTATTTTGCAAATACTTGCTCGTTTGAAGAAGACAGGGAAGTCAGACTGCAGTGTAGTCACTGGTAAATGTGTATAAACGTATTTTCCCCACTTGTAGAGTGGGAAAAGCAGTGTTTATTTAATCCTCACAGCCCCATCAGCAGTTCTTAGTGATGCCCCTGGGAAGAGCCCTGTCCCCATGCACTGCCTGCTCCTGCAGCCCTGCCTGTTCCTACAGAAACTTCCCCACTGCACTCTGGGCACCACGGAGTCCCCAGATACCTCACTCCCCTCCTGTCCTTGAGGATGTGAAGCCCCCAGGCCACCCCCCTTTGCTGTGGGTTGCACAGTGGTCCTGGCTACCCCTGTGCAGTGAGTCCATCTGCTCTTACGCATGTTGCTGCTACTTGCAGCAAGGCTGTGCCTTAGCTGGTGTACTGCAAATCTGGACACGCTGAGAGCCACCAGAGACACTGCTCCTGTGCAAGCCTGGAGTTAGGAATGGACCATGCACAACACTTCCAGCCTCCCTTTTCCAGTTTTGTTACTTCCGACAGCTCCAACATCCCAAAGGGCAGCTGCAATGTCAAGGTGGCTGCTTCTTGGCAATTTCCCAATATGCACAGCAAATTTCTGTCTTTTGTGAAATCTTACTGTAGTTGTAGGCTTAAAAATGCACACCGAGTCAACTGAACGTAGGCCGAGCTCCTGCGATGTCTCCATGAGGTATTGCTCTGTAGCAGCATTCAAATTTGACTATTTGTGGAGGACTTCCTCAGGCTATTGCAGAGAGGCAAGGTTTCACTGGGAAATGTGACTCCCAGATGAACCATCTCCAGTAATGTTGTCTCTGCTCATTGCTGCTGTCTGTACCCAAAGTCCCCAGAAGGCTGGAGTTGAGTTCCCATCTCTGCTGGAGTCAGTGGAAGTTCTGTCTTCAGCTTCTTCATCTTTTGTGGAGAAGGACGCTTAGCTGTAGTAATGGCAAAATATATGTCGGAGGCCCTGTTTCATCTCCTTTGGTATCTAAGAAGGGTGTGTGTTGCTCAGAGTGAGGATGGCAGGCTGAAACCTTAAATCATTTTACACTGTCTGATATTGGTGCTCATGGCTGGCCATCAAGTTTAATTGAAAGCACTTGGCATGCTCCTAAATAAAATATTAAAGCTTAAGGCTCAGAGGCAGAAGCACATAAGTGATGTATGAAAATGTTGATTGCCAATTTCCATGTTCCAGGTGTGATTCATGGGGATGCTGCCTGGGAAGCATTTATATCCAACCGTACCAAACATAAACAGAATGACACAGTTTATTAAGCCAGAGGCAAATGTAAATGATGAAAGGCTGCTGTGTAAAACCGCATTAAACATGTCCCATTACATGATGTAAACCACATTTTGTAGTTGCCTAAACATAACGCTTCTTTCATTCTTTTAATTCCTTGTTGATTTAAATTTCTGTATTTTATGAGATAGGAAAATAGTAAAATATAAATTGCACTTGTGCATGCTAATGTCCTGTTATCAATATAAAAATAAGAGATAAAATAATGTCACTGGGAGGGATGTAGATCTCTAAATATCTGCTGTCCAGAAGGGAGAATAATTTTGCACCCAGAGGTAAATGAGAAGGACCAACCACACCTTCGTGTTTGTTGATGACACTCACACATAGAGGCTTCTTAGGACTGAGGCACAGATGCGGACAGAGAGTGTAAAACTGCAGAAGGATGGGACAGTGGAGGATCAAAAATATAATCTAAAACTAAACCCTTGCTTAGTGAATTGCAGGTTTTTGCCTTCTGAGGTAGTTTCATTGCTTCTAGTAAGAAGAAAGGAGGGTGTGCCAATTACCACTCCAGCTGACAAGAACGACTGTGCAGTTATTTCAAAGTGGGTTAGAGGTATCATTGAAACCCTACAGATGGCTTCAGTAACATGAACTATTAATCACCCATCACAGGCACAGCTATTGTTTCTAGAGGTGGACTGGACATCCCAGCAGTGGGCACTGTGCAGGATCAGTGCATAACCCTTTCTTTCTAAGCACTCTTGCTGTTGAAAGTCCTTGGACCTGTTTTGACGTGCACCAACTCACAATTTCTTGGTGGACGCGTGCGATACCAAGTGCAGAGCGTGACCTTGTGCTGTTCTCTGTGGGCTGCTACGTCAGTCCTGCCTTAAAGTTTAATGCCATAAACACAGAAATGTGAGAAATGCTCAGAGTGCCTTGGATTTTAGCAGAGTAATTTCGCTCTTCTGGCATTTAAGGGGTATTGAAAATCTTTTGCAGAGAGGATTTTTCCTTCCTGATATGAGGGAATTTAAACGCGTTCAACAATTCACTGAGCTTCCACTGATGGTGTGTGAAGGTCATGCATTAGCTTTGTTCCACAAACCTTGCTGTCTTAAAGAAATGGTTTTTTCCAGCTGATGGAGATCTGACAATTTGGGGTCAGATTTTTGTCAAAATTGAATGTAGGACTCTGAATGCAGAAATCATCCTTGAAGTGTGCACAGGCCACTGCCTCTGGGTGCCTGTGAGCCGGGTTTGGGTGGGATTGATGCCCATCTGGGTGCATCTATGCAAGGGAGCGAGGGGTGCTTTGACTTTCTTTACTGCCTCTCCCTCTTCTCGTGGGCAGCTGGCTGGACTGTTGTAGAAAGCAGAACAATCTTGTGCCGTTACCTTGTTGTTTCTCATGTTTTATGCACTCTGAATTGCAGCTATAAGGCGCAGAGGAAGAGAAACCTCTGAAAGCACAAAGGAAGCATTTAGTAGGTGGGTTTGTTCTGACTTGCTGTTTAAAAATGGAGTTGGGTAGGAAATGGATTTCCTGTCCTGAAAAAAATGTTTTCACATAAAAAAAATCTTTGAGTTGTGCTTGCTGTAGGGTGAGGCTGAAAACTTTTCAAATCTCTGCTGGAGACCTACCTGCTTGGGAAAAGGCAGCTTCACAGGGTGTAGGGCACACATTTAGGTTGATCCAGAGAGAAAAGGAATCTAGATCTGGGTTCCAGACACCCTAGACCAGCAGAGCAAACATTTCGCACCCCTGGGCTTCTCTGAAAGTCCTCCCAGGGTCTAAAATGTTTCCAGATAAAACGTCTTTAAGAATTGATAGATAACTCTGTTTTTTTGAGAAATCTGCATTTTCTGAGGTTTCTTTTTTTTTCCAGGTAGGCTGAAGACAATCAAATTCTGTCTCTGCAAAGGAGAGAGAACTCATTTTGAAGAAAGATATATTACTTCTGCAGTGCAAAGTATTCCCATTTATTCTCCAGTATTTATTGTGCTCTTGTATCCCAGTTCTTGTTAGTGTGCGTTCAATGGAAACCGTCAGCCGCTTTCAGTGATAAACTGCTGATTTCAAAACATAAGCAGTGCACAGCACAAGCAGCATAAAACATTATTCATAGCACCAATTAAAAATATTTACAGTACTGTATTTCCTCTACAAATTTTAAACATAGCTTTTTCATCTTTTTAGAATTCTGTTTTGCATAAAATTGATTGCAATTTGCAGTTCACAGGCTGGGGAGTAGTGATGTTGTCTGGAATATGATATAAGGGATTTGGAGGCAGCACAGGTCACCACTATACATTTTCCCAAATCTCTTCTTGCCCTGCAATCTTATTTTTCAAGCATGCGGGTTCTTTTTTTTAAGTAAATGCTGTCAGGTGTGATGGGAAGGATCTGTCCCACTGAGTAATGCACTTGCTGATCCCCAGGTCCTGTTTGCTTCCTTCAGTGCACATCAGTTAAAGATGGGGACTGGCAAAGGGGCAAATGAAGAACAGGGTGCGTGTAGCTTTGTGCTTGTTCCCTTTTGTGGGAAGCCCTACTGGAGCTCGTGAAAGAATGGCTTTTAAAGAGATTTATCTCAGAAATGGAAGAATTAAGTGCATTGCAGACAAAAGTACTGCAGCCTTAGAGAAGACCACCACATTCCTGGAACTTGTAGCTCATGTTTTAAACCAAAGCTATTGTCTCAAGGATTAATTTTGGGGGTCTATAGAGGGTCTTTTCTCTCAAGTGTCTCCCACTCTGCTCAGGAGTATTTCCAGCCACTCCAGAATCTGGGCCCCAGCAAAAAAGTTTAGGACAAAGCCAGTCAATGAGATTTGAGACTCATACACGACTGCATTTTAAGTGCTTTTCTTTTAAGATTTCAGTCTAAAGTGCCAGACGTGTTTCCAAGAACCTGAAGAGGTTTCCATAACCTGGGATGATACAAGTCATAACAGAAATTTCCTAGAATTTTTAGCAACAGCTAAGTGGACCTAATGATAACGCTTCTCACAGCACTTTGGCTACATCTAGATCAGACTTGGAAAAGAAACTTCCTTTCACTTTAAAGCCCTTACTTTTTATGGTTGTAAATCCTTTTTAGGTCCCCTTAAGGCTAAGTGCTCTTCCTCTCAGAAGTAACCACACTTTAACACAGTGTAAAGCACGGGCTTACACTTCTCCCTTCACAAGCCGGTCCTTCTGACTGTGCGAGACTCATGCTCGGGTGTTTCATTCATGGCCACGCAGCAGCTCTCCTGGCTCCCTCCTGGCTCCCTCCTGGCTCCCTCCTGGCTTTGTGGGACCGGGGAGCGCCCAGGAGGAGAGGCAGTGATACCAGCTCTAGGAGAATTGTTGTTGCCTCTCTGGCTTCTTTGCCATCTTTGCCCACGAGACGTAATGAAGGGTCCAGGAGATGTTACGCTTAGAGACATTTTCAGAAGCTGATTTTGCTCGGCTTCTTTTTCAGTGAGTATTTTTATGCATCTCCCATTATAGTCATTAGACTTGTGTGGCTGTTCAACCCCTACATGCTCCACATTTGTGTTTTCCTCCTACCTTTTTAAAAATAGATATTTCAGTGTTCTGCAGCATCACATTTGTTGCTGTGGAGACAATTGTGATGTTGCCAATGGAGATATGACTTCACTGACAACCTCTGAAGAAGGACAGAAACACAAAGACACAGTGTGGCTTTATTTCTCTCCTGCTGCCCATTTCAAATAAACCTGTTCTGCTATTCTGTCTTCCCCATGCTCCTTTATGCTCCATCCTGAACTTCAATTGTTGCACAAATCTTTCTTCTTTCTTAACATGGGCTGTATTTTGACATAAATATACACATGTAACTGATGCAAATTGCCTATAATTAGTGGTAGGACACAGTACTGGTGTAATGATTTGTTGATTCTTGTGGCACTCCCAATCTCAGCTGCGCTGCTGTCTCTGCCTGCCAGCACCCTTTGGTCTGTAATTCTGTTGGAAGAATCCACCAAAAGTACATGCACAGAGGATATTGTCTAATATTCAGGGAAAATGAAAGTCATTTCCTAGTTCTTTGTGTGGGCAATGACAAAGAAAAGTGACAGGTTGGAGGGAGGGAAGGAAAAAGAGATGGGCAGAGTGACAAGCCATTATTGCTCACGCTGCTTATGCTGAATGTCTGGCAAAAAATATAAACGTCGTTCCCCACCCTGCTGCTACCCCATGGTGTTTCTAAAGAAAGTTGGTGGGCTTGTGAGAACAGGTTTGACTTGAAAGCTGAAAGGCAGGTGAGAGCAATACTTGGATCTACAGGGGGCAGGTAGGGTATGGGGTAGGGCCATGGGGGGGGGTCCCCCACAGTGGGAAGGTTTATGTTTTGGTGATGCTGTAACACAGTGCCAGGGTCAATGTCAAATTAAAGTTCTCTGAAAAGGAAAAATCCAGCTCCACTGAGTACTCCAGAACATGTATAACTGTCCATGGAGTTTTCAGTTGTACAAAATTTTTTAGAAAATTCCCAAACTGTGCAAACAAATGAGTTGTAACTGGGGAAAATTAGTGCATTAGAAATACAGTAGTATTTCTTCCTAGCAGTTTGAGAGTCCACATCAGAAGTGGTTTGTGCTGTGATGGTAATTGGGTTTCAGCTGATTGCAGCAAAACTATGAATCAACTGCAGCCCATTTTTAATAATGAAGATCTGAAACGTAATCAGAAATACATTCACAGCACCACAGCTTTCAACGATTATGAGCAGCAACTGGTGCCTGCAGCCTCTCGTTGGACTCAGATTCTCTCTCCTGCTTTTTTTTTTCTTTAGTTTAAACATTAGAAAAAAATCCAATATTTAAAGCAGTTGATTTGTCATGAAATGGAACAGAATGCAAGAATTAACATTGCTCTTTTCTATGCTCCAATGTAGTCATATTTCTGATGCCCTGGTGGAGGACAGCTTCTTTTATCTGCTCCTACCCCAGGCCAAAGTAATCAGTAGGCATCACTGGTAGCACAGAATTTGGCAAGCCGTGATGTGCTCTTGAAATCACTTGTGAAAATGGTGCAGTAACCTTGAGTGCTACAATGGAAAGCGATATTCTCTCTCGCATAAAGGAAGATGTAGTGTAGTATTAACAAAAGGATAAGTTACTATGGTGATGGAGGCTATATAAATAGATGGAAATAAATATATGTATTGGGCCTTTTAGGTGTGATCTGACAAGAAGATTGTGACCTGTTTCCATGGGACTTCACTGAGCAATGGTGTGTGCTCACATTCATACTTTATGGAAGGTAGAAGTGATATACAAGTGCCTATTTTCTATCAGAAAAGAACACTGCAAGGACTTCGTGTGGTCAACACCTACTGAATCTCAAACTTCTCCCATATTTGCTGTTGGGGTCCCCCCCCCCCTCCAATTCTGAGGGCTATTATTATAGCATTAACAATTCCCTATCCTTTTTTTGTCTTCTCCCTATAGACACTGGGCTCTGCTCAGCTCAGCTCAGGGTTCTTCCCTCTGCGACCTTCTTCCTGAGTTACTGCAGACAAAACTCCAAAACTGACAAATTTCTGGCCTCTGGCCTTGTTTCCTGGGTTTCTTTTGTTTTGCCTCTGCCATATGATCCTCTGCTTGGGATGCAAACTTGTCTCCACTCTAAGCAGGAGGATATGATGTGCGACCACCGAGATAGGGAAAGCAGTGGATGTTTCTGATGTAGAGGCTCCTGCAAAAGAGCGAGGCCAAAGCCCTGCATAAATCCATGTCCTGGGCTGCAGCTGGGTTTGTAACTGAAGATTTGCAGACTCTCCAGGGCTCTGGGAGCAGCTTAGCAGACCAAATAAATGCCACGAAAATAGAAGGGGAAGGGGATGGGAAACAGGACATTTTTTATCCAAAAATATGAAACCTTGAATTTTTATGGCTCGCTCTCCCTACCCCCCTCCCCCCTGTACCTCATTTTCTAGGGGGGGTGGAAGGGAAAAAGTGTTCAGTTTTTCCCTGCTTTCTCTACTTCTCCTTTCCCCTGGGTCACTGGATCCTTTTCAGCTAACCCTTAGTATTGTTTTGCTTTCCTCCTCCCATACCCCCACCTCTAAGCTAAGGTAGCTTGGCCAGCTGGACTCTTTATGTCCCTTATTTTTATCTGTAAAATGCCAAAGTGAGTTATGGGAAGGATTTAGGCAGCACTGATGGTAATGTGATGATTACTTAGATTAATTTTAAAGCCTTTTTGGCTTTCAGAGTTTTGCCTGTGACTCATGTCTGTTCACAAGATGTGATTATAGAAGTTTTTAGAGCAATGGCATGTGTGCACAAGAGGAAAGCCTCCTGTGTTGATTTAAAGGAGACTTCTCAAATGAGAAGGTGAAAGTCGACAAGCCTTGGATGAGACATCAGGACCTGATTTTTCTACCAGCTGGTATTTGTTTGTCTGCATCTGCCATTCCTCAGAAAAAGCTACTGGCAGCGAGGTCTGTGCTGTGCCTTCGTGATGCATGCAAGGGAGTCTGCTCCCTGTGTTGGCTCTGCAGTGCTGGGAAGGTGGAAAACTTGCTTTTGTCAATAAAATAGAAAGATATGACTCAAAAAGCAAAAGAGGAGCTGAGTAAGGCCTTTCTGCTCTACCACCATCAGAGCAAGCTTTAAAGTGGGCTGTGAGAGAGCAGAGAGTGGCTGCCCTGCATTCGCTGCACCCTCACACCCCAGTCCTCTACCACGCACCCCACTTGCCTGATCAGTTTCCCACAGCTCCCCATGGGAAAAACAGCCACTTTTCCAAAAAGCGGGTGGTTGAAAGGGGACACATCATCTCCCACAGTGACTGAACTCCGTCCCTGCTGATCCAAGGCCAACGTACCATCTAAGGGCACATACTCGTCTCTGTGTATAATCTGTATTTTATTTTCCCATTCAGAGTTTTTTGTTCTCTCAGAAATGCTCCTGGTGTGCTGTGCGACCAACATTTTATTTGCATACTTCAGCCTCACTGAAGGTACCTTCTGCCTTAGCTGGGTAGCTGGTGGCACCAGCTCTCTTTCTGCTCGCACCCAGCTATTCCAGGATTGCCAGCAGAGCTTGATTTTTCACGTCTTGCTTCCTGCCAGTGTCTGACTCCTGATAGACGCACTATTTGCACCCAGTTTCAAGGCTCCTGAACACCAGATGGGTTCTCACCAGCCCCGTGCTGAACCGTGGCAAACTGTTCCATGAACCCAAGGTAAGATTTTGATTTAAGACAGAAGATGGCACGAGGTGTTCGGCTTTCTTTTTCTGTTACAGACCCTGATTTGATAAAAGGTGTTTATTCAGATGATGTGATTATGCACACGGACTGGTCAACAGTCAGTGTTTTGGCTACCTTCTAGCTGCTTTGGCCTGAGCCAATTAACTGATTTATTCCTGCACCGACAGTTGTTGGGTGTATGAATCAGATGCATATTTGCATTTCCTAAATTTAGCATATGCATCTATGTATCCAGTCTGTGTGCACAGTTTGGGCATGTTTTCATTTGCATTTTAGCACATTTAACTGAGGGAGGTTTAGACCATTTTGAGTTGAGCAGGACCTCTAGTGGACCTCTATGTCAAAACACCAGTATTTCCATACACTTCTTTGGAGGGTTTCTTTGCAAGGGAAGACCTCCAGTTATGCAAATAAAGTTGAACAAGTCCTCAAAAATATTCCTGTTACATGGAGGTTTATACATCAGGTACCCTCATGGAAGACTACTCTGGTGTACTCACATCAGTTTAAATTCACAAACCAACGTAACCAATATAGTTTCCCCTGTAAATAGCCTTTAAATATCTCTAATACTGTGTTTCCACAGTATCTATCAGTAGTTTGCTCCTATATCTTCCGTTCAATTTGCTTAATCACTATTAAACAAACTGTATGTTATATGGCCATCAGGTGTCCTCCCTTGGAGTCATCCCTGGATGGTGAGAGGCCTGCAGGAATGCAGTGCTGCACCTGGATTGATGAACCCTGCTGCGTGCATATTGCTTTTTCTTGCCATACAGTTTTGGTGTTTCCATCCCTGCTCGGGTCCCAGGGATGGCAATAACCCCACTGTTCACTGCAGCACTCCCGTGCAGTGGAGCAGAATTTGGCCTTGGTGCTGTAAGCACAAGGGAGGCACAGGAGAAAAACAGAGCAGGGTGGGAGCAGTCAGATCCTGGAGCTCCTATCTCAGTTTCCATTTTCACAAAGTTTTTTTCTCACTGCCTGGTTTCATTTATGATCCTGAGAGTAAGAGAAAGCTCACAGGGATCTGGGTTGGTTTTGAGGAAATTAGTAGCTGGTTTCATCTACATTCGTTGCTGTGAACGCTTTTTTAAGCAAAGGCAGGATAAATGGCAGTGTTTGGGTTCATTGGGAACTTACTCCACTAAAACAAAAGCTGGCCTTTGGGGTTTAGTTCCAAATTGCAGCAGAGCCAGCTACGTTACTGTTGTTGGCTGGTGATGCTTGTTGTGTTCCTCTGCGTTATCCCCTGATGGAAGGAACTAAGGAGTGGCAGGGAGTTTGGCACACGTCTAGGAGGTTGGGAAGCATCATTCTATGCTACTACTGAGGCATTAGGCCTTAAGAAGATGCTAATGAGGCTTGAAATCACATTTGCATTGCAAATGATAAAATTTGTTCTGCTTTTATACGGAATTAATTTGAACTGTTTGTTGTTTTGTTCCAATTGTGCAGCTGAATAACGCTTCAGCTTTAGGTGGCTCAGCGTTATAAAGATCTTACTCATAAACGAGGCAGGGAAATTAGATATGTGTTATGTTGGGCAGATCATCTGTTCAACTTTCTGACATTCGTTTTTTAGCTGTGTCCAAATTATCAAGCAAGAGGAGAGTCCTGTTCTCCCTTGAAGCCTGAAGTATTGCTGCTGATTCATTCAGTTACGGGCAGATTTTTAATTATAACTGCTTTAGATTATTACCTAAAGGGTTAAGCCATTTCCTTAAGTGGTTCTATTAGATCTTTTACGTAAACAGAACATAGGCAAATGTGAGTTTTATTTCATAACCAATTAACAACAAGTAAAGTGACAGGCCTTAGAAGAAACTAGTGTAGCATTCGTAACATTTCTTTTTGGGATTGCCTGATTGCTTTGGCTGCCTCAGCAAGACTGTTTGAAGACTTTTGTGTAGTGACAGCAGGCAGCCAGGCCTATTTGATTATTCCAGTGTGAAGAAGAGGGGTCTGTCTGTCTGAGAATTGCACAATGTCCCCATCACCTCGCTGAGACTATGAATCGAAGAGCCACAAGCTGTGTGCTCAGGTATATCTGGGAGCTGGGAGACCACAGCATCTCCTTGGGGTCCCACTCTGGGTGGTTAACGAGGTCATGGGCAAAGAGGTAGTTTCACCTTGGTGGCTGTGTTTGCTGTGAACGTGTTTCCTTGAATGGCTGAGGGCTGAGATTACTGGGCTGTACCCCGTGGCAGCATCACCTTGATGAGGATTTCAGGCTGTGGCCCCACCACAAGAGCAGCTCGCAAACCCCAGGCAGCATATCATGGCTCTGCTACCTTAATGTCTCTCACCCAGACTTAGTCCAGTTCGTTTGAAGGGAGGGTGCTGTCATTAGAATGTCATTTCTTTGTATACATGTGTCCAGAGGCAGGGAAGGCCCTGCAAACTGCCCTCCAAGCACTCCTGCCCCTGTGTCCTGGGATGTGAATATTGCAAGGCAGAGGTATTTCAGCAGGTTTTCCCTCGTGCAGTGAATAGACAGAGAATAGACAGTCTGGTTCTTCTCAAAGATCATAACTTCACGAGAAGTATCATTCTAGGCATGTATTAAAACTAGGGATGATTTTTGTGTCATCTTACCTTGTGTTGCTGAAAAGGTAGCAAGTCTCAGAGTTGTGTTTTGAAAGGTTACTCATGATGATTTAGGAGACATTTTCCATTTTTACTGCTAATGAATAACTACTCAAGGCATATTCCAAGAACTTTTGAAAAAGGCATGTAAGCTTAGGTCCTAAAATAGTGATGGCTCAACCCACCTCTGTATCTCACCTCTTGCAATGAGCTGGGGAGATGTTCCAATATGGAAAGGTAGATCTGAAACCCCCTCCACATTGGGATTTGCACGTGGTGATTGCTCTCACATCTACCAGAGGAGCGGATCCTTAGTTCAGCCAGAATAGCAGCATCTCAGATGATGCTCCTGAGTCAGCATCTGGCCTATGGAGAAGGTTACCTTGCATTTTGCTGTCATCAGAGCTAAGTTGACAATACCAGGCTTCATGTGTCAGAGGGTTGTGGGGGGCTTTGTTGAGGGTTTAGAATTTTTTTGCTTTTAATTGTATTTCTTATATGCTTGTTTTCAAGTTAGACCTCTGTGCTGCCTCCAGCATGACAGGAGAGTACCTTAAGGCTTTACCATGATACAGTTGGACAATGATGGGATACAGTAGCTAAATATTTGAGAAAAAGTTTTCAAAACGTTGGAAAGAAAATATATGTTTTATTTACTTATGCAGTATGTAGGTGACATACAGAGATTCAGATATTGGTAACCTTCTCATTCGATGTCCAGATGCCATTTTACAGTTGAGTTAAGCTTTTATATACTACAGTGTTTTGAGCAGACAGGTAGAAGTACTGATACTTCTGCTGCATAAGAAGGTGGGGTATTTTGTGTGAGGTTTGGGGTTTTTTTTCTTTCCATGCAAAGCAAGTTTTACATGTCCTTGAAGAAGAGATCTATTTAAATTTTTCTGTGATGGATTACAGCTTTTTTTCTCAATGAAAAAATATTAAATAAAAAAGCTTAACACAAACTAATGAATTACAGTACTTTGAAGTTAAGTTACTTTGATTTATTTTCAAAGAGAGAACATTATTTAACCTTCTTAAATATTATATTTGGACAAGGGGTCATCTCATGTTTATTGTATACTTGCAATAACTTTAGTCCACCTTTTAAATACTGTTTTATATTCTTATAGTTTCAGATATCTTCATCCATTGCAGTGTAACAAGAACATATCCTTGGGCAGTGACCTTTCTAAACATGGTGAGTATCTGGCTCAGTTGTCATTTCCTGTACTTTCTGAAGAGATTTTTGGATAACGATATAGTGGTTCAGCTTCATCTGCATACGGAAACTCATCTTTTTTTGGCTTTCTGCAAACAGAGGCTTCAGAACAGTCACATCTACAAATTACTTAACTTTCAAATGCTCATTAAATCTTTGGCTCCTTCTGGAGGCTGTGCAAGTGCCACGTACAAAATTCTGGAAGCAAGGTAGGAGGAGGAACTGGATAAAAATTGCTTTTCCTTCACACTGCTATACCCTGCGATGCATTACTCTCTGGTCATCTGAAGTGCCCTGCGCAGTGCCTGGGGGGTGCTGTAGCAAGTAACAGCAATCCCATAATTAAGTTCATAACAAGGCTTGACGAGCAGAAAAGTTGGGAAGCACTAACAAGGAATTCTCATTCAACTTTATAAATTTTGTTTGCATCAGGGCAGCCTGAAAGGAGACTGATGCCTTAATGTGCTTGTGTGCCTCACACGGCTAAAGCAATGAGAATTAGTCCAGTGTCTGATTTAAACCACGATTTTCACCATGTAAATCTTTTTTTTTTTTATTCCTGCTGCATAGCTTTAGCAAGAAAAGCGAGTGAAAAATTGCTGTCATAAAAGACTCATCTGCTTTCCATTATACTGACATTTAAGGATTGCACACATTAAAATGCTCCTATGTGCTACAGAGAGCGACAGGGAAAACAGGAGGTTGAAATTTATAACAAATGGGAGATTTTGTAATTCAGCTGCCCTGGGGTGGGCGTGGAACCAGGACTGGGAAACGATAAAGATCTCCCTGTGCCTAACCTTCCCATCCATCCCTACATCTGCATGTCAGGGAATTAAATTGCCAGTGCATAGGAAAATATTTTCTCAAAACACCCTTTACCCTCTGTCTCCTTCAGAACAGCAAAAAAAAAAATACTGATATTTTCAGCCCAAAGTCAGTGTGTTGTACTCCCTGCAGGAGTAACATTAAAGTCAGTGATTTAGTGTGATCTGGTTTATCAGTGGCTTTTGGTCGGTACTAGAATGCAGTTGTCAAAAGCTTTTTGCTTTTCATTAGGAAAGCAAATTCCTCCATTTCTTCTAGGCAGCTTCCAGCCACTGATATCTTTTGGTTTCTCACAAGTTGAGGAACAAGCATTTTTTGTGAGTGAGATTTCTAAAAATACTGGTTGTTTTATAAGTGAGTGGCAGACAAACAGCTCTGCTTTCCTCTCTACAGTGGACCTGAGGGGTTTCTCTCTGGGCTCAGGAACATGGTCATGGAGTAAAATGTGGTCTTCAAAACTGCTTTTCCTGATCTCTTCAGATGACCCCAGGAAACCTCAAGGGAATTTTGAAAACCTTGGTTTTGTAATAACATCTCGTGTCTGTCTGGCCATTTCAACCACATAGTACAAGTCTAGGCCTGACAGTTTTGATGGCAATTCTGAGTGATTTTCCTCCAGATTTTTTTTCTTAAAGCTTCAGGTAATCATAAAAAATCCAAACCTTATTTTTAAAAAAACTTTTTATGGCCAAAACAGAGAGTGTAAAAGCACCAACACTAGGCTTCTGTCTCTTTTTCTCCAGCTACCACTTCTGTATCAAATTTATTCCATTTACAAGTCAAAACCAGGGTTTTTTTCCAGCTCTGTGACTTCCTGCTCAGCCTGTTTCTTGTAACTCAAGCTGTGTTTGCTCTGTTTCATATGGCTCCTGCCAGCAGCAAACCTGGGCTGGGGCTGTGCCTGGCTTGGGGGTAGCGTGGCAGGAGAGTGAAATGTTTGCTCTCCTGCTAGTACATCACTCGCCTCCAAATGGAGTAAAACCTTAACTTTGTTAGTAAACTGTATGTTTTAACTTTAGAGGGAAACTGAGAAGAGATGCCAACAGGTTTTATAGGATTCAGCTTGCGCTGTTTTTCCTGACCCCACAAAACCTTTCGTGGCATTCTAGTTTTGTGTCAAAACTGGGTCTTTGATGTTTGGCAGTTACCCAACTTCAGGTTGTGAAAAGAATGTGTTTATTTTTTTTGTAGCAAAGAACGAAATAAATACCCACATTTGAAAGAAAATATTCAGGTTTCTTGTAGAAATAGAGCTTTGTGGTTCTGATTCCAGCTCCCATCTGCTTTTCAGAGTTGAACATCCTTATCCATGCTAAGGCACTTTGCAGTAAAGAAATTAATTGTCTTTGGCTCTCTGAAGACAGTCACTCATTGACTCATAAAATTCTACATCTAAAGGCTGAGGGGACCCTATTCACCACCCAAATAACTTCAAGCAACATACAATATAAAGCAGAAATTAGGCAAAGTTCTGCACAGCAGTATCAAATATCGAGTCCCAGCCTACATTTCTGCGGGTGAACTTTTGCATCTGCAAATGGTGATGCTCCAATTTATCACCCTGTATGAATGATGGGTTCAAACACATACCACTGAATTTATGGCTCTGAAAGCCTTAACAGTGGGTAGTGGGAGGAAGTGGAAGAGGTGAAAGAAGGATGCTCACAGGGAATGAACATGAGAGGAATGAACACTTTCACTGAACCACAAATTGTTGTCCCTTTGTGTTTTGCTGGTGCATTAACAATCAATAGCAGCTTCTTCCTTATAGTGTCTGTTGCTGCCTGTTCCTTTTGCCCTGTTTTCTGAGGCTGCACCACAGGAGCTCCTGGCAAAGACACGGGAACTAGAATCAAAACTGAACCACAGGATGAGTTATGTCAATCTAGAAGAGGGTGAGCAGCAAGCTAGAACTTCTTTCATTGTAAAAAAAAAAAAAAAAAAAAAAGACAAACAACAAAACAACAACCAACAAAGCAACAAAAGCATATATATTTCAGCAAAGTATTTATCATATACCTCTCATTACACACACAGGTAAATTCGTTGGTTTCATATTTTGTTTAATATTTTAAGCATGTGCCTAACTTGCATGTATGTGGGTACAATGAGACAAGAAGTGAAAATAACTTTGGAGTATCTTTACTGTCAATAATCTCTAGAAGCGACATAATAAGACCTCAAACTTGCATATATAAATGGGGAAAATCAGACAGGAAAAAAGCACATTGTTAAGCGTGCTACCAAAAAAAGGTTTTTTTTCAAGTTTAAGGTGAGTCCAGGCAAAACTTGACATGTAGGTTAGTGTTTAAGCTGCATAGAAAATTGAGGGTCCTAATTCTAAGTTGGGATGTAATATCAATGAATTAATGCAGTGCAAGCCTGATGTGGGATGCGAGGTGTAGATTTAAGTTGTTTTGTGCTTGAAGAGGTATTCAGTGAAGGAAGTGCTACATTAACTGTTTGACAGAGATTGTGCTAGCAGGTTTTTGCAGGTTTAATGAGTTTCTCCAACGAGAATGTTCTCATAAACATTTTTTCTGAACCTTGACTTTACCTCTCTAGAAGATTTCCCCCCTGGGGACTGTCAGAGGAAAAACGAGGAGCTGTCCTGACATTTGTTAATGAAACACTCTGGCCCTTTTGTGAGTGGGGTCATTTGCAATCCCCCTGGTTTACAGGTTGCATTTGTTGCCCAGAGTTGTCCAGAACATCAGTTTCTGAGCTCTGGATGGTTTTGCTTCCCAGCAAAGCAGGGTGTTTTGGAAATTGTTTATCTTCCTCAGATTATCTCTCTTTCCTTACCAGCACTGCTTGCTGCATCATTGCAGTGGAGATTGCTTGTTGTAAATGAGTTAGTTATAGAGGCAGGATTGACTCTCTTCTGGCCTTTTTGCTATAGCAGCTCCATCTTGTATCCCTATCATCACAGGGCTCAATATTGGCAATCTATTTTAGTGGGTATATAAAATTCAAATATACATGGAGATTATATAACTCTAAAACACATGGACATAAGCTTTCAGTGTTTTGGGCATGGGATGACTTGGAATAAATAATATTGCTGTTCTGCACAGAAAGATATTTTTAGTATTTTATTTATGTTTTTATTCACACCATCAAGGTTAAAGAATATTTTTATAGGGAAACTAGCCTATGTTAAAGGTTTGAGGGCACCTGAAGGTTTCACAGTAGGTAATAGTATGCACAGTGCTATTTCTATTTAAATACTAATGGCTAAGATTTACTGCAGAACTGTAAAAGTTAAAGGCCAAATTTTTCCTGTCTCATACCATGCAAGTCTCATTAAATCTGTGATCAGAATCTGACCCAATAAAAAGACACTTGTCCACTGATCCTAACCACAGCTTTTAAGACAATTAACTTGGCTCAGTGTTCTGATTTGATCTTAAACAGGAACCATATTCCTTTGAAAAGGATTTATTGCATCCATTTGAATCAATAATGCTGTTAAAAGAAGAGTGAGAAAGAAAACTGAAAATACAATATGAGGTAAATCGATGAAAAAAGACAGTAAATTTTATAGAAAAAAAAAAAAAAGAAGCAAAATTGACAGTCAAAATATTAGCCAAGGACTCAGATGTGGTGCAGAGATGGATAGTGTAAGTATCTAATCAAAGCAGCTGAGAATCTCCTGCAAGACATAGATCACAGTCAAGTCTGAGAGGAGGCAGTGAGGGGAAGGAAATCTCTTGACAACTTCTGAATGCCTTTAAGTGCACTGTATGGTAACAGTCTCACTGCTTAAAATATTTATAAAATGTGATACTGAAGGTCTGAGAACAGAGGCTCCCACAGCAGACAGACACCTCCTCTTTTGGATCCTATCTCGCCACTGGAAGAGGTGACAGTCCCTGGTGCCTGTCACTGCCTCTTGTGCCAGTCCTGTCCCCATTGCTCCCCCTGAGCCCTGGGAGAAAGGCTCCTGGAGAGCATCTGCCAGTTGAGCTCGTGCACCTGATGTCTCTGGGGTCTCCTGGCTGCCCCCATCCAAAGCACACAAATTGCTTCAGCTGGGGATTAGCAAGAAGGAAAAGATAAAAAGGGAGAGAGAGGAGGAAAAACACCCCTAGGAGACAGCAGTGGGCAGCTCAGGTGTGTCTGCACAGAGGGATAATCATGGTTAGAGGTACAACCTGAAAAGGAGGACACATGGTTTAGAGATGCCAGTCTGGAGCTTTGTCTTTAGCTCTGCTGCTGGCAACTAGATGGGCAAATGATTCCATCTAACAGTGAAATTTTCCTACTCCTTGAAAATGTGAGTAAGAATCATTACTAGTGTGTGGAGTTGTTCAAAATGCGGATAAAAAGCCTCATATACGAGTAGTGAGATGGTGTTATTTTTTATTATGAATAATAACATGCTGGAGTGATCACTTCCAGTTGTTACTAACGGCCACTTGGACCTGAAATCCTTTTCCGTGCAGCGCCTGCTCTGCAAGGTTCTGCTGAAATGAAGGAAATCTTGGCGACTTGCTGCACGCTCTTGCCAAACTCCAACAGGCAAAAGGCACCAAGCAGGATAAAATCCTCCAAGATTTGGTTCAGTAATAGAGTTTTTGCAATTCCTTAGCCCCATGCATCCGAAGGCTTCGCGGTGCTTGAGTGCTTGGGTTTGAAACCCTACCCTGAATTTGGTTGAAGTCCTCTTGATTTTTTTAGCTTATAATTCTGAGGGTGTCGGGAGGGCAAGGAACGGCTGGTGGCAAGTGTGCAGAGCCTGCCTGGCGGCGGTGGCCTCTTCATTAGGAGAAGAGGGATGTGTAATGTCTCAGAGTACTTAGCTCTAATTAACTGATTAGCTTGAGGTAAAATCCTAGCAAGCACGAGGCCGTTTGACAGCTTCGAAGTCTGAGACCGCCAGCTGTCTTCTGTTGGGAATGCAAATTGTCTTGGGTTGGGGGGGGTTTTTTGATGTATTTTCCGGGGTGGCTGAGGAGGAGCTCCTGCGTTGAGCCTGCCCAGGGCACCACGTGCTCTGGATGGTGTCCAGGGAAGCTGCTGCACTAGAAGTGACAGCAGGTCTGTGGGTGCCAGATTCCCACTTTGCCCACGACTGGAGTGCCTGAGGGTGGGTATGTAACACAGGGGGAGCAAAAAGGGCCTTCTCTTGTGCTTAGAAGAAAAAAAAGTTGAAAAAAGAAAATAAGTCAAGTTGGGCTTCATGCCTGGCTGTGGCAGAGACCCCTCATTTGACTCCAGATGGGAATATTGTAATTTCAGGCTATAAGGTGCTAAATTAAAGCTGCAAAGATCATAATTCTGATCTTTGTGGTTTGGGTTTTTTTTTAAACTCCCGAGGTTGTGACTCTGCAACATTAGCACGCAGCTCAGCTGTTCTGCAGTTCAAACACATACATTTTTACTGACTCGTGTATTATTAGTGAAAACTGTTGCTCGTTTTGATACACAATTAGAGACAGAGTAGGCAGTTACTACTACCAAAGCATTATTACAATACGACTAAATTCTGTCTTTAAAGATAGAATCACATCTCATGTTAATTTCAAGAGCATGGCTTGTGAGCCTTCGGATGAGATCCACAGCATGGAATGAGTGTACTGTAAGCAAAGGATAATTTTTATGGTATTAATTTCACCTGAATAGGTAACCGATCAAATTCAGGTGTTTCTGGCAGTTTTTTCAATCACCCATTTCATTTCCCTGCTCTGTTATCTGGGGGTTTTTTTTCCCATTTTTCCTGCCAGATTGCACCAGGTCGTTAGTATGGAAAATATCTCTACCGCTGCAGGTGAGCTGTATGGCTGCTGTGCATTCTGCACAAGGGATGGGGGCACCTGCAACCTGCTCTGCACATCTTTGCTGCATCCCTGCTTTCTCAGTGAGCTAAAATAAAGCTCCTTCCCTTTCATCAGAGGAAGCTTTGCTTTCATGTGAACTCTTGAAGAGGCAGCAAGAAAAGGCAACAGCTAATTTCTGTGGATGGTGGTTTTACAATTAGTCGAAGTGTTTCCGGCGGCAGCCTGTGCGGCGCAATCCTGTGGGTGAAAAAGGTGATAATAATGTGTTTTTTTCCACGCAGAAGTGTCCCTGTCCGAGGGGAGCGTGGGGGTGGGAGGGCAGTCGTTCCCACACAGAGCCCGCTCCCTCCCTCGGGTGCTCCCCCAGGCTGACACCCCCCCGGCAGCACCCACCTGCTCTGCACCACGGCCTGAAATACTCTGCACATCTCTCCGAGGCTGGCATTATATTTTTTTACGAAGACCAAATGAATTAAAAAAAAATAAAAAAATGGATAGAAATAGGTACAAACCCGCCAATTTATGCATTTAGCAATCTCCCCACCTTTTTTTTGTTCTTCTTCTTTCCCCCACCCCCTTGAGCAACTCATGGTTGTAACATTTCATTCATAGTTTAAACGCTTGGTGAATTCTTCCAGTAGAATGGTCTCACAGATTCAAATTTGCTTCTTCCTAGGCACAATTGGTTTTTAAGTCCAGTATATGGGTTTATCCTTATTTAACCACCCATCTCACAATTTTTGATCCCTGAAGGTTGAGGTTTTGATATTAAGTATATGATTATATGCCCTTGGTTTTCATTGTGTTTTGAAAGTCCCCCGTTTTTTGTTGCCTTAATGTTCATTGCACCGAGATCTACAGCTTCCTAATAGCCTATGACAACACTCATGCTTGCAAATGGTAATTAGAGGCACAATTTTATTTTATAAGCCATACGCATGCAAATGTCTGTGCTTACACCAGCCCCTGAGTCAGGGAGCAGTGAAGGGTTGGTGATAGCCTCTGATTAATCCCAGCCGGGCTGCGAGCCAGTGGCAACCTGGGGCTGGAAGCTCCATCTGCAATTTCCAGCTTGTTCAGCCGTGAGGGGCCCCGGGGATTTCGCTCTGGGGGTCTGTTATTCCAAGGCAGAAGGCAAAGCAATCCATTGGTCATGTACTGGTCTGGGGTCCTTTGTGGTTTTATGTTCCCAAATAAAATACTCTCTGTGTGTATGGATATTATTTAAACCAGAAAAAGAGATCTGCTGGTTTTACTTTGTTTTCTCTGATCTGCCTCACAAGTGAGAAATTCTGGAGATCACAGTCCCTTTTGAAGATCAGCTCACTTCTGACTTCTAAGAATGTTGCTTGACCGGTTTTCTTTCACAAAATTTTATTTCTAGAATTTTAATTTCACCTTGAATCCTAGTAAGATGTTTTAAGCAGCTGCATTTTAATCTTTAACATTAATTAATTTGGTAAAGTATAAAGTAGCAGAAGCATGGATGACAATATTAATGAAAGTAATAAAAACAAACTAATGACTAAGTCCAAAGAAACAGAACCCCAACGTCCCTGCAGACACGGATATTAATGAGATTTCCTTTGTTTCTCTCTGAGGGTGGGCAGTTTCTCCTCCTCCACCAATCTCTGCAAGTGCCAAGGAGTTTGTTTACTTTGTGCCTGGTTCCAGTTAGAGCCGCAGGCAGCAACTGGTAAATACAGTGAAATATCGTTAGAAGCAGGAGTTTCTGACATGACAGTAAATGTGACAGACTTAGTAATCTTAGTGGTATGTTTTTTCTTTAGGTGACCAAAGAGGAGGGAGAGGCAGCTTTGCTTTTGGGTATTTCAGCAAACTGAAGCTCTGAGATTGCTTTGCTTTGTTAGGAAAGACAGGTGTGCGGTTCTCCAGTGTCTACCCAGTTTATTAGGGGAATTTAAATATATGGAAATGGACAAAGAGAAGGAGGTGGATTAGGGAGATTCTGCCACATCAGCTGCTGGCCTGTTTGTCTGCTCAAAATAAATAAGACCAACAAGTGGCTTCGGGACAAATTAAATAAAATCTCAAGTTAGCAATCCGTGTAAACAGCTACTGGGTATTTGGAGCTCTGTTTTTTCCTAATGTCTCACAGTTTGCGTTGAGTGCATTTGATTTCAACCTCACTTGATTTCAACATGCAAAACAGAGACAAGTCACAGCTTCTTACAGTGGTGGTGGGGCAAATGTCTCCATGTTTCCCTTGGTCCAGGGAAAGAAAGTGATGATGGACTGAAAATTTAAAAAATCCCTGTAGTGTGCATTTCTGTGTCCATGCCCATGTCCTGCTTAGGGAAGCAGAGAAGGTTGATTTGCAAATTCCTTCTGTTAATGGCTTGTGATCCTGCAGCAAACTCAATTTGTATCCATAATGAAACCTTATAATGTTAGTGGCAGTATTAATATCAGTGTAATTAATAATACTATTTATATCATCAAGAGACAGTCACTAATTATGCAGCAGGATTGATATCTAACAGCAGATTAACCTCTTCTCACTAGGAAACGGCTTGAACTTGTTTTCACCCAAATAACTCATTAAAGGAGATGCTCAGAAGCGTTGCCACGAGGGGAGAGCTGCTGCTGGAGAGCAACTGGAATCTGGTCATCATCATTTGCAGCACTGCCAGGTGAGCAAAGTCTTTGGGCCACAGTTTCTGTAATTTAAGTTGAATAAAGTTAGAATTCTAAATAAAGCTCTCTCGTGCCTCTTGAAGAGGACCTTGTTCTCAGGAGGAAATCAATGTGACCAGCACATTTGTATTCAAAAGAATTCTTTCCATATGAGTTTGTCTGGAGCTGGACCAGTCCTCAATTATCTCATATGCAAACCAAGTCCCTTCACTTGGTTGTAGGAAAAAGCGGGTACCATGGTAAAGTAAAAATGCTATTTATAAAACCAGGTACAGAAGAGGTTCCATCATTCATGGCAGAGATGAGATGAGGTGGACTCCACATAGGTGAAAACTCTGAGAACTTTTTTTATTTCACTACTACTTTATGATACTTGTTTAAAGAAGCCTCAAACATTTTAAATTGTTAAATTCCTTCCCTTTGTGTTTTTTATATCAGGTCCTTTCTACCACGATGACTGAAGAACTGGTAGGGTGATGAAGCAAGAAATGCTGTGCAAATAAAGGCTGTTCCACCGGGAGGATGAGAACTTTTTTCAAGCTATTTGAAGCTCTTTGGTTTTTCTTAGTGCTACTGTAAGTCAGACTTCTGAAAAACTCTGAGGCATAAGATGTCTTTGTTAAAATTCATTACTTTTTTCCCTTTATTTAAAGAAGGAGAAATAAGAGTCTGAATCAGAGACTGCTGATGAGTTATATGGGAAGGTCAGAATTGATAGCAGCTGTAAAGAAGAACAAAACTGCTTTAAAACCTCATCCCTTTCTGGTGATAAATAAAGAACATGAGCTCAATTATTTTGCACTTCTACGAACCTGTTTCAAGCGAAGGGGTTTTTTTTGTTACATGCAGTTTCTTCTCTGAGAACAAATTGGCAATAAAAAATAGTCTTTCCTTTGGGTAAGCTTTAATCCACAAATTCTGACAACCCAGCAATCAAGGCTTGTCTCTTCATCCGCAGGCTGACGGCTTATACCGCACCACGGGCCGTCCATGTGCAGCGCTCAGCCAGAACGATGTCCCTTGTCTGTTTGCTACATAAAAATGATGTTGTGGTAAGAAGACAACAGGGCCCCCAACGAGAGGTTGGAAAGCTGTCAAAACGGCTGCTGACTCGGCTTTTGCTGAGAGCTGGCTTTCTAAAGACCGCTTAAACTGCTTCACGTAATTTATGCTCTGCAGTTTTCAGACAGTGGAAACTAGAGGTTTTGGATATTTCCCCAGTGACAGCCAGCCGTGCCTTACCTTGGTCCTTCTAGCAACCAGCAGCAGATATTAAAAGGTAATGGGTTTTGGATTAGAT
The DNA here is from genome assembly GCA_004320125.1 of Scolopax mira. Classification (NCBI taxonomy): domain Eukaryota; kingdom Metazoa; phylum Chordata; class Aves; order Charadriiformes; family Scolopacidae; genus Scolopax; species Scolopax mira. The sequence continues at coordinate 165,750 of BJBW01001116.1, forward strand.
AGTCATGGTGGAGGCAGCATCACCCAAAACCTGTCACAGCTTGATTCAGACTGTTGTGGAGACACCTATTAGTGCTAGATCAGTACTGGGTGCTCTACAGATAATAGCTTCATGCAAAGGCAGGGTGATGAATGAAAATCCCATTGTATCCCTTCTGCTATTCCATGTTCTCTGTATTGTTTTAATGAGTTTATCAAATATTGCAGTAACATAACTGCTCTCTGACTCTGCAGCTTCAGGAAGCAAGGAGGAAGTGGGACGAGAGAGAAAAGCTGTCCTCAAAATCAAGAAATTGAACTGTAAGTAGAGTAAAGGGGTATAATATCCAGATAGTCACACTACTGCTCCTGAACAGCCATCAGATAATCCCAGTGCAGAGACACGCAGGAGCATCACTGGAGTGAAACACTACAGGCCAAATTCAGCCCTAACACAACCAGAGGCACCAAATTTGTGCCTGGAGCCCCCCTGGTCCTTTTGGGATATAACAGTCCCTTGCTCTGCACATTAACCTCTGCCTGGCTCTACGGAGGGTAGATGGGCACACAGACGGGAGGAGGCAGATTGTCCCACCCTTGGCCCAGCTCTTGGGGATGGTGCAGAGCTCCAAGTGCTTCCTGAGGATGAGGGGCAGCACTCGGCGGTGGCAGGAAGTGCCTGCAGCCCGTGCTGCTGCCTCTGCCCCGCGGGACCCTCCTCAAGTAGCACTTGATTTGATCTGAGGTTTTCAATTTTCAAGGAAAATAGACTGCTTTTCTGTAGCTGGAAAGAAACGTGTTTGCAGTGTGACTGGTGCCCAGCGTAGGAGCAGATTCCTGCTGCTTTTCATCCCAAGGGACTGAGTTTAAGCTTATTTGGAGACACAGGCATGGTTTTGGGAATATGAATGTCAAGCTGGGCTGCCTTCTATTCAGAAAACAAAGACAGATCTGAGTTCAGTCTATTTATTGAATTAGAAAAACAATATAGCTCATGCTTCCTTCCTTCTTTAGTGTTTAGTGTTTTACATTGACAACTTGGAGCATCTTTCATCTCTCGTTCAGGCCTCAGTTTGACATTCTCCTAGGCAGCTAGTAGCCACCACTTCCTCCTTGTTCACCTCCCTCAGGATGGGAGTATTGGCCCTGCATCTGGGAAGGCTCGCACAGTCTGCTGGATAAGGTTATTACCAGAGGCTTCCTACAAGAAGCTGGTGTTTTTTTAAAAAAGGTGATTTTGCTGATGACAGCAGAGTGACAGGGAGCTGCATTTCTGGCTCCCAGCCTGGCAAGGCTCTCTCTGCCCTGAAACATGTGTTGTGGATTTGAGCCCATGCTGGTTTCAGCTGGCCATCAGTCTTTATCCCTAGTCTTCTTCTGGCTAATGCTGCCAGCAAAGGCCATGGTGCCTCCTCTGGTGATGCCAGGCTCAACATCTGGGAGCTCCTCCACAGCGGTGGGCAGCTGGGGCCTGGCCAAGGTTCTCTGCAGTCAACAGAAAGACGTAGCTCACCCTGGTGCATACGGATCTGGCCCCAACTCATTAATGCTCAACAAGAAAAAAACACCTGCTCATTCCTGCAGGTAAGCGCAAGTCTCACTCATCAAATAATTAACCTGGACATGGAATAGGAAGAACATGCACAATGAGCTGCTTAGCTTTAATAGCAGGCATGACATTTGAGCCTACAATTAATGAGCTCCCAGTCTACAGCAAGCCCATCCTTTGTCACTGAAGATTTGACTTCAAATTATTTGGCCTTTCAGTGGAAGCCCATGGATTCCCCCAGTGACCATGATGCACTGAATAACAGCATGGGTTTTACACACACTCTCACATGAGGGAGGAAAAGCTCTGCAGAGTTCTGTATAAATTAATTTTTCATGTAAAAGCCCTAGAACAATGAGTCTTCAACATGCATATATAAATAATTAGTGCGGTTATAAGTTGGCTGTTTTTTTTTTTAATTGACCGTATGTATGTATTTATTGACTTTGAAAATTATGCCAAACTTTTCTGCTAAATCAAAGGAGCTGACTTTCCCTCTTTCAATAGTTTCCATGTGGCGAGTTTATTATAGATTTACCAAAGAGTTACAAAAGGAAAATGCTTCCCTCTCGTGGCTGCAAAGGAAATTACATTTTCTACACTGTTCTCCACTTCCGTCTGGATTGAGAAACATAAATCAGTTCTAAAATTCCATCCATCTTCCTCTTACACCACAGCAGGGGGCTTTGCCACCTGTGCTGTGCTGGAGCAGTGGTTTAGCAGCCTCTTTGGTAGCTGCTGTATTTGCTTTGGGGTGAAGAGAAATATTGGGAGGCAACCGATTTAAGTTACTTTAATTATAACTAAAAGTCATGATCTGTGTCAACTGATTTAATGAAGGGATTTAAAGCTGTTTTGTATTTGCACTTCTAAAGTAATTTCTTAGTAAATGTTGGTGCTTATGTGTTGGATTTATTTTGCTTTATAAAGTCTTTACAATATCATCAGCAATTATGTGCTATTGAAAGTATGTAAATAATTTATATAAATATTTAAAATAGCTGATATTAAATTATGTCTCGATATAAGTTGCTATTATTTCAGATTTACTTTTAAAAGTTTATTTTTAAAAAACCATCCACATGAAATAATCTGCTTTTTTTCTTCAATATATATTTTATCTATTGTAGAGACATGTAAATTCCAGGAAATAATTTGATCCTGTGATTTGAACTGGACCTACAAGAAAACAGTAAAAGATTTGGATTCAAGGCTATGATCTTGGACAACTCTCAAAAGGAAGCATAGAAAAATGTACCTCAGGAAAAAGGCAGCCTGAAATTAGAACTGTTGTTAGTACAAATATAATAGAACAGATTTAGATTTTAGTTTTAACCATGATGCTATTTTTATACTATAAAGAAGCTAAAATGGGAAGGCTTTTATGTAATGAAAATCCAAATATAAACAATTCCTTTTTGATTTCTAAAGTAGATTTTTCTATTGAGGAAGACTTACGATTTTCAAATTTGCTGCATTGCTGTTGCTATTATGATTAATAATAATAATGATAATAATAATTATTATATTTTAATAGTAGTGAATTATGTTTAAAATGAGATGCATTTGGCCCGATACTTTGACACATATAGGAGACCTGTTCCCTTTTAATTATTAGTCTGTGGCACTAAACCCTGTCATTTTCCCTATGTTAGAGTAGATCTATTCAAAAAGATCCGACCATGGGATGGCAATAGAATTGATCTATGAGAACAGACAAAGTCACGGCACTTGTGTGAGTACCCGTTCTTATATCTGATGAGAATATGGGTTATTCTATTTTTGTGTCCTGTCTTTGTCAACGTGCTCCATGGTACCGTTTTCTACAGTGGTACCATCAGTATTATTTGGACTTTCATTGGTGTCTTTCTGGGGCTGAGGAACCTTCACAGGGCAGCGGAGGGAACTGTCCTGTTCATTCCTAAACCAGAAAAAAATATACATCTTTTGGAGCTGGAAATATCCCCAAATTTATACAATGTGTTTAGTCTGCATGCATTATGCATGTTCTTAGTGACACTGAGGACTTCTCAGAAGGTGCAGAGATAACCAACTATTTATTCTTCCGTCTGATAAGCAAATATATTCCAGAGAAGGCAACTCCATCCTGCTGCCTTTGGACCCTCAGCCTGCTCAGAGCAAACACTTCTCGAGGAGTGAAGGACACTTGAGGGCTGTGTCTGTGTGGTTTGCAGCTCACCACAGAGAGCTGCGAAGTTCCTCTGTTAATCCCCTGCCATCCAGATTAAGAACTGTTCAGATCCTTTGCAGATTTTGGTGGGTTTTTTTTAAGAAGGAACTTGTAGGGTTCTCTAATCACCGCTGAAAATGGAAAACTGCAGCCTTTGGCGATGGGAGAGTTTATAATGAGGGCCATACTCTTATGTAAGGGTAAGAGCTTATATACAGACTGTCCTTGCAGAGCAGATCCCTTCCCACCCATTCCTGCTGCTCAGAATCTGCTCCAAAAGTGGTTTTTTTTTTGGGGGGGGGGGGGGGGGGGGGGGGGGAGGGAGGAGAATAAGATGATGTATTTAAACCTTCTAGTTTGGGAGTGTGGTTTGTACCGTTTCCATAAATTAGTGGATTCTGAAGAAACTTCCAGACATTTAATCCGCAAGGACGTGGGAGGCGATGGCTGCAGGAGGGGGTGGCAGATACAGAACAACCTTTACCCCCCTCCACCGTGTCCTGCCTGCGTGTTGCTCTCTCTGAGACCCAGTGATGCTGCTCCCAGCACAGGTCAAGCTGCAGCATGAGCCATGCCTTAGCCAAAGCCTGAGCAGGAGTTGGCTGGGAGGATACCCAGGTACCCATGTCTTCAGTGAGACACTGGGACCATGAGTAGACCTGAGGCTGGCCTGGTGTGTGGAGTTCAGCTTCGTGTTTGCCTCTTAAAATGTAAAAACTACGCGTTTTTTCTCTCTCATTATTGTGCCCAAGATAACTAAGGCTCCTTCGGGTGAAACAAGCTTCAGAAATGCATGCTTCTTTTCTGCTCTACATTTAAGCAATAATAATTTATGAATCTAATTAGGCTCTGGTTTGCAAGAATGATGAATATTCACATTCTAAATAGCTGAGAAATATTAAAAATGTATGACAGCTTGATTTGTTCCAGCTTTGAGGATTATGGGTGAAGGTTTTCCTGGATGTGCTGAGCTTTCTCAGCATCATCCAAGTGCTGGACTAGCAAAAAAAAGGCATAGGGCCCCAGGCAGCCTGTGGCTCCTGTCCCTAGACCAGGGTGCAGTGTCCTGCAAACCCAGCCCATGCGCCCTCCACAAAAAGAGCAGCGACAAAATTGCAGGTCTTTGGGTTTTAAAGTCTCTGTAACAATTTGTTTCAACTCCATAGCTAATATACAAGTATTTTTCTAGTATGTGTATTTTTAGGAACTGCACTTTTTGAAAGTGAAGTTAAGGATAATGTCTTCTTAATAACTTCCCCTTATTTCTTATCTTACTGGTAACTTTGGAATTTGTGTATTTGAACTAAAAAGATTTGATAACTCCTTTTGCATTTAATCTTTAATTTTATGCCTTTGGTTCTGAACTCCTCTGCAATCGTGAAAGTAGATGATCAGCAGTCTTGCTGCCCTTAATAAGGTATTCAATTTCCAAATCCTAAGTTGCCTACAGAGTTTCATATTGTAGGGAAACTATGTAATTTATTTTTTTGATCTCCTTCTAATTATTTTCTATATTTTGCTTTGTTAGCACAAGGGTATAGTATTTGATTTGCTTGTGTTGAAACAATCTTTACAAAAGACAAAATTATAATTTTACTAGCTATATGACCATTCAGGACTAAATTAATACCATCGGCTGAACACTGGTCTGTTGGAGAGCCCATCATATGAGAATTTAATTTGAAATGCATGTTTATGTTAGGATTTTTTGGTGGGGGTTTTTCTGTGTGCTGTTTTTTTTTTTTAATATCAATGTAAGTAGCAGGCTCAAGAAACTGGGAGATATAAAAATCATCTGTAGTCTATTGTTCCGCAGGGATTACTCCTTTTCTTTTTTTCTTACATTGGTGTTGAGTTTGGGGCACAGCTCACACTGAGGTTATGTTATATATCACACTGAATTACCAAGCAGCGTGTCTGCGGTCAGCCAGGATATAAAAGTCTCTATGTCATGATCCAGGTTTCTTTGGATTGGATTTGGTTTCCAGTAATTACTTATGTACATATAAAAGGCAACCAAATATTTCTGCCTTGCAGCTCATCGGCTGGGCAGTACAGAATCAGCACCCCGGGAACTCTATTGAGCCTACTATTTATGAATGAAAATTACGTCGGACAAACTAGAATTCAGCATTTATAATTTAAAAAAAACCCTGAGAGTCATGGAAACTACCTATCTACAACTTGAAAACAGGAAAAAAGTCCCCACAATTTTTTTACCCTGTTGGTCTCTACGTTTATTGTACACAGGGTTGAGGGCATGGATATATTTAAGAAAATTTTATATTTTACTGGCTTTGTCCAGTAAAATTTGTTTCCATTCCCATTGGAAACTGCCTTGCCAGTGCCACACAACTGGTAGCAAGCCCTTCACATGGCAAAGCTTAGTTTAAAAGGTCTTAAACCAGGAGCAAGATGCCTCCTCCAAAAAGGTTGTGCAATCTCTGAAAAACAAGGTATATTGGACAAACCCTGTTGAACGCTGAGTCCCGAGCTGACCAGGTTGCCCTTGTCTGGTTGACACTGGCTGGTCAGCATCTGTGGAAGGACAGGCTTGATCTGATGAATTTCTCACCTAACTGGATCAGGCAGACAAAGTGGGAGCGTGAGGAAGGGTCATTATCCCTGTTCCGTGGACTGGGAAATGGAAGGCAGTTTCTCTTTGAAAGTCACACAATAGATGTGTGGGTGCCAGATGCTGTAGATGCCAGAGATGGGATTTAAACCCAGATGTCCTGAGTGCCAGCCCGCCACACTAAATTCATAGTTATCCATCCTCTCAAAAATCCGAGAAGGCTTTCTGATTAATTCAGTGTTCTGAAAATTTTGGCTGCCATATAGCGATACTTCAGAGAACCCTACAATTTACTAATGTAAAAGACTATTTCTATTACCCTGATCATCCCCTTTTGGAATGAATGACTTTGGTCTTCTATGAGGTAAAGGAATAACAATTAGAGCAACTTTTCAGAAGTGGGTGTTGCAGCATGTCTGAAGTGACTTGTCAATAACACCTGAGAAGTCTACATTAGAAGAGAGAATTCTGATTCCACTCTGTACTGCAGTGATTTTCATGTATCCTTTATTAACAGTTTGTTCCTCAGCTTTCCTCCATTCTTTGATGTGTTTTTTAACGTTGCAGATTGTTAAAATAGTTTTGTTTTCACATAGATAAAAACACTTCCTTATGCTAGAATAAATGGAGCATCTCTGGTGGATATGATTGAATTGATTTACTAGCAAATCAAACAGCAAAGGAATACGATATAACAAGGAAGTCACTACCTCCAAAAAAAAAATGGGGGAAAAAAAATCTGTAATTCTGAAGACTGCAAGTTTTGGAGCATAAATGACAATGGAAGTTTATGGAGCCTTTTGGATGAAACCAAAGGCCAGCTCCATTAAACCAAATGGAGCATTCCTAATCTGACATGTTGACAAGGACACCCCTGCCTATTCCAAAAGGGAGTTTCAAATGAATCCAGATTTATCTTATGTTCCCAACAGGGGCTGGGCTGGCTCCAAAGGAAGTTCTCCAGGCCAAAAATAAACAAGATACACATGAAGCAGTTTATGCCACCAGGAAATCTTCCAGGGAATATGTGGAGAGCAGTAGGAAAGCCAGCAGAATCACAGCTTAAGATGTCTTTCCTCTCTCCTCATTAAGTCCTATCTCTATTTCTTCAGAGAACATAAATCAGAGCTTCTTCCCAATGAGTGCCCCTTGCCCTTATATTCACTTTCCTCACTCTTGCTTCCCCTGGAAGAGGGCTCCGTGTGCTGCTTCTCCCCAGCACTCAGCTCCTCCCTGCCCTGCAGCTGCAAGGAAGCAGCTACAGAGACACTCAGTGCTGATCCTGCAGCTGCTGATGTTCATACTCGCTTTTTGACTTCTGCAAGAGCAGGCTGGAGCCGAGCAGCCTTGCTTTTCCCAGGAGTGTGTGTGTATAATTTGAATTATGTAATTCTAAAAAGCAAATTTCGCCTTTTCCAAGAGCTTTTTCTGCGGCAGACACGTCATCAGGATAATTGCAAATATTGGGACAAGCACCTTTAGCATTTACATTTTGTCAAACTGGGACCAACCTTTTGATTGGTCCCCAGGAGAGACCCCAGGAGAGCTGTTCTGGTGACATACATTCTTCACTGCACCGTGTCTGACCAGAGTCTGACGTGGGCTTTATAATTTGCTGGAGCAGAGTCACTAAATTACAGGCTGCGATGTGATACGTAACTCTACGAGCCATAGACCAGATCCTTAACACAACAGCCCTCGAAGAGGCATGAGCTCAAATACCTCTGCAGAGAACAAAGCTTCCCAGTGTTAGATACAACATTAGAAGTCCTACCTCGTGAAACGCTATAGACTCCATTTTCAAAAGGAAATCCAAGTTTGTGCCCATAATAACAGCGTGTTCAGAACTTCCTGCCAAAGAGATAATGTGTCTAGATATGTATAGACAAGCATCAGTGCACAGAGGAAGGGAGGCTGCAGAGTGTCTACAAATGCAGCTCCAGGGTTTCAGCAGTGCATGCTCGACACACGCAGGATGGAGACAGTTACAAGCTGCTTGGCACTGAGGGCCAGAGCATAAAACATGAGTCTCAGGAGGCTGCTTTATAGCCTGAACTGTAGATTTTGCAGCAGCCTTAGCATTCTCGCTCACTGTATTTTGAAAATACGAAATCTGTTCCAGAGATGCGTGTTGCCTTCCATCTAGTATTAACATCTACGTTTTGTGGGGAAATCTCTCATCATCAAAATGACAGCAGTCCTGCTTGTCCGTGAATTGTGTCATTTATTATCCCCAGTGATAACTGGTGATAATGGGCATATTCTTATAGAGTCTGATACTTGGAAGGAAACAGGGTAACAGAATTAAATGTGAAAAATGGATTGTCTTTGTCACTTGCAACAGTGAAAACTTTCACAAAGTATTTTGCTACAGTATAGAAAACTTTTGAAACGCTACAGATAAAACAAGTAAGTGATGATCAATGATTGTATGTGAGTATTCACCACAGAGTCATGTTGACTTTAATAGCAGTCATATGGACACACCCAAGGAAGAGTTTTTATCATAGACATATATAAATAGATATATTTATATATCGCTCCTTCTAGATATATATGAATAAACAGATGTGTGTGCATATATGTATAAAACCACACAAAACCACAGTTGTTTGGTCTTGTCCTTTTGCTATATTTTTTTAAAAGTCTGACAGAGATTTTGTTTCTTTCAGTATTCCAGTACATTTGCTACATGTACCAAGTTTTCTTTTGTTTGTTTTGAGGTTTTTTGTGGGCACCAGGCGGGCCGTAGGTAGCTGGTTTTGGATGTTGAAGCAGATGAAAAACTCTGAGGGCAGCCAGATCAAGATTTCAGCTTGAGAAGAGTGAAATCTATATCTGGATCACGCCAGTAGTTCTAGTGCAATGATTTTACTCTTGTCTGGAAGATGTCTTTTGACTTGTTCTCACAAGAAGCTCACATTTGAGGCTTTGGCTTTCTTTCCAAGGATGAATATTTAGGCCAGTATGGACACTTGAATCTCCCAGCCCCATAGAAACTGATAAAATTACAGACCATTAAATGGTACTGGAGAGTTTTGTCTTTGAAATTAATTATAACTAGGTCATGCATGTGAGACCCAGCTGGGTATCCGGAGCATGTGCCTGGGTGAGGGAGCTACCTGCTGGTTTAGAGATGGGGGACACCACCCCTACATGCTCAGGGCTGTAACTGTTTACATGGTCTTGCTCAGCGTTTACAAACTGTGGCTAGTGTTGGCCAGCAACACATTAGCCTCCCCCTGGGGAGACATGATGACTCAGAGGGGTGTCTGAGTAACAGGGGCTTCCCTGGGGCAAGGCAGGACTCACACCACCCTGCCACATGGGAAAACAGCTTCTAGATCCATAGACCTGCTGCCCCAGGAGCAACCTCCCTCTTGAAGAACCTGTAGAGTGGCCACGGGTGAGAAACAGGATCAAGGTGACACAAGGCACTTGTAAAAGTTGTTCCTATGACTGTTTTTTGTGGTTTTTTGTTGCTTTCAGGGTCTGTTTTCAGTTCAGAAGGACTACAAACTACGGCAGCTTCCCTGCAAAGTCTGGAATAATGTGAAAACAGAAATAAGCGGTGAGTTGCTGTTGCAAACTACACTGGTCTCCTGGCATCTCCGGCTGTTTTCCACCCACCCTTGAAAATCATCTCTGGCCCAAAATGGAACTGTGAGCTGTACCACATGCTCTAAATGAAGTGCTAATTAAATACTTCTACTTAATGTAGACAACATTTCTTTGAAAAGACTGTAATGTATTGCAGATGTCACAAATTCCCTTAGAGAATGATGAGGGGAGCAACGTACACATCCCTCTCTAGGAGGTAGGGATGTAGCCTGGGTGGTTGTGACTGATAAGGCCTAATGCTGGACCAGCACTTGTCTCATCCAAATTCCCACACACCTTCTCTTACAGGGGTGTTGGTAACAGGGCGTTGGTGCAGGTGCTTCTGTTGGGATGTACACTTAGATGCATGGCAGATAACTGGTGGAGCTGTAAAGCTTGATAGATACTTGGAGTCTACAAGAAAACAGGTAAGAACTGGCAGATGTTGCAGAAAAGGACCAAAATCTCCCTGGGTGGAGGCCCCACAGCCATGCTAGAGGAGCTGGCATGTGGTTCCTGGCTCAAGCTGTCCCAATGCAGGACAGAGCTCCACAGCAAAGGAACTGGAAAGCTTTGGCTTTAGCACATGGGTTAATGTTCTCTCTGGCAACAGGAGGAAGGCTGATAATCCAGCTCTAGAGTAGCTGGAAGGCTCTGCTAAAATCATTGCTGTTGAAATCATGGTTGATCTCTAGGTTTTAGGGTCAGCAGCCATCAAGCTCAGAAGAGCCAGATCAACTGGCTTTTGGGATATGCTTATGCTCTTAATGGACCATATGTTCAAGCCTATTTCTAAGTCCAGACTTGCCCACGAGCAGCTTGCTTTCATACAAACTCTGGCACAGGCTCAAATCCAGCTCTAGCTCTGTCTTGAGGGAAGAGTTTGAGCAAAATGGGTGTCTTTGTGCAAAGCCAGGCTCTCATCAGCGCAGCCTGGGTGCATCAGACAAGAGCAGGGCTGTGTGTACAGGGGCTCAGCTTTCCAGCATGAATACCAAGCTTGGATTGAAACACCATGTATGGATACCAAACCCAAATCACCACCAGGCCAAACAGACAGAAACTTGTGTGTCACGGAGCTGGTCACCACGTGCCCATGCTCACCACGTACAGACAAGCTCTGAGATCAAGTCCTCTTGGGTCATCTATCAAGGGAGGACATTTTTTTTGGTAATCCACAGGACTAGGAATACGGGCTTTCCTTTCTATGACAGTCTGAATCCTTGGGTATCCGAGGGGCTACTTATGGGACGCTGGCACTTTGCCTCATCCCTGAAGCCTGAGCTCAAAGAAAGCCCCCCCCCCCCCCCTTTTTTATTGCACTAGGGCAGGAAGGGAGCTTTTGGAGTATTGCAGCTGCAATGGTTTGAATACTCCCCACACGCAAACAAAGTGAATAGGATGGAAAGAATAAACTAGCAAATCCAATTTTCATGCAGTAACAGTTCCTTACAGGCCTGGGAAAGATCCCTGATACTCCAATGTCAGGAAAGGGGAAAAGAGCCTGATGAGGCAGAGATTCCAGTTGGGAATAGAAGAAGTGTGAGCCAGGACTCCTGGCTTTAATTAGTTTGTACTAATGAGTCTTGTTAGTCGCTAGCCTGCTGATACATCAGTTTGCTCTTCAGAATGGTTGGTACTATCCGAACTTGTTGAGATCAAGTAACTGAGATACATTAGTGCAGATAAAATAATATTTATGTCTGACTTCCAGGCCCACAGGTGAACTTTGCAATAGTGCCTGCGTTTTGAGGGGGTCAGTGATGATGAATTAAATCTTACTTTAAAACTGGATATGTGTAAATTTGTAACTGAAAATTGGAGAAGGAGCTCAGCACTGAAGAGTTAACAGGTGGAAAAAAAAAAAAAAAAAAGACCAAAACAGTCCACTTCTTTCTGAAGACATTTTTGCTTTGAACTGCAGCCAGCATGAACCACCCTGCCCCGACCCAGCAGTTCCTCCTCAATGCACTCACCGGGACCGTGTCCTGCAGGTGTCCCCAGCAGAAACAAAAATGGGTATTCATAGATCTATAACTGCAAATTGAACTCCTTCTCTTTTTCTTTTGAAGATTGCAGGCTTGTAAAGATCTGAGGCTGGTTTAGCAACTGTTCTCTGCAGCAGGATTGGGCTTATTGTGCAATGTTAAAACAGTGATTTTTATTAAAAGAGTGAAGCCAGCATATTTCCTTGCTTGTGGCAGGACCAATGCAGACCATACTGTACTGATTTCTGCCTGTAGTGCCCAAACTCTGCAGGCAAAATTGAGCCACAGGGTGCAGAGAAGGATGTCTGTCTGTCCATCTTGGCCAGTAGAAGGTATGGACACCCTGGCACACCAATGCCAGGACTGAATCAACCTCTGGCGGTGCCACACTTGGGACACGGGGAGCAAATTGCTCCTTCACGGGAGATCTGGGGAGCTGGATGGTTTCCAGACGAATAACTTGCAAGGTGCCTGGTGGCTCTGAGTGAAGATTTAAGGGTACAGCCATTGTAATCAATTTTTTGGAATTGCCCAGTTTATTATTCACCTCTTGTGGGTTGGAAGGAAGTTTCAAGGTGGTATCTGAGCACAGAGGGGTCAGAGTTGCTTTGGTAGCTGCAGGGGCACCAGCACGAGCCCCCAGGGAGCTCAGGCTCTTGCCATTGTACTATGTGAAGGTGCTTCAGGAGATACCAGCGTCAAAAGCAGAGAAGAATCTTAATTTTCAGAGCAGCACAGCAAGCAATTAGTGCTGTCTTTGTTCTTCTTTCGCTGAGGTTCAGCAATGGCTGAAAAATATGAAGGTAGCTTCAAAGAATTTATTTATAATAAGAAATATGCAGCATCTTGTTCTCTACAGAGTATGAAAGCTGCTCCTGTAAAAAGTATTAGAATGTTTCCATATTTCTTTCGAGACATTCTGCAATGTTGTGAATGCTTTTCGAGGCTGAATGCTCTCTTGGGACCAAAAGGAAGTAGGCATCCAAGATGATGAAGAAACAAGAAAAAGGGGGCACAGAAAGCAGATGGCAAGATGGAGAGTTTTCCTTAACAGGGTATTACACAGTGAGGATGTGAATTCAATTGACTGTTGCTATTTCTTGTGACCACATAAAATTCAAAGTACTTTGGTATTTAAATAGTTATAGATTCAGAGATGAGTCATGAAGCAGCGCTGATATTTTATCCACGGCCATGTTGGTGAATGGTTTGCTAATGCAAGAATCTTATTTCCACTCTTTCTATTGTAACGGTATTTCTGTTCTCAGATTATTTTATTGTAGATAAACGGGACAAAATGAAGACAACTAATACTTCTGCGGCTATCTATTACTACAGACTTTATTATTTTCATTTAAAAATGCAGCTATGCAGTATTGTAGGGATATTCCAAGTTCTCACTCTCCAGAGGGAATTAATTGAGAAATATACCTTCTGGCTCTGCTTCTGTAGGAAACTTTGAGGGGAATTTTTGCTGCTCTTGGTGAGCAGGTTTCTGAGTCAAGTCTCATTTCTCACATCTTTTTGCCAACAGAGAATGTGTCATTTGTGTGGTGGCCACTGCAAGCATACTGCACAAGGGAGTGAATGTTTGGGAGTGCAGGGGAGTGTATCCAGCAGCATGAACTTAAAAAAAAAAAAATTAAAAAAAAAATTTTAAAAAAATTTGCATGTGGAAATGGGAAATCAGTATTTCTGAGTATGGCAAGCTAGAATAGGCTGAAAATTGTACAATAAATAGGATCATTCACATGAAATTTATAATTCACATGAAATTGTGAATTTCTTGTCCTGAAGACAACCATTTACTCAAGCAGCCCATTCATCCCTAAAATTATTTGTAATGGTGCAATGGTAGTTTTCCCCTGAAAGAAAAGTTAAGTTTGAGAGGAGACAGATCCTTGTCCCAAGGGAAGCGTTGCTGATGGTAGAGTCAGGGCCCCCAAACAGAGGCTGCTTTCGGAAGATGCATGTTGAAGATTGTTAATACTGGAGAGGGATCTGACTCATCACATCATCAATTCTGCTCCTCTGCCAGCACAGCACAAAACATCTTTTATCATCACACACTCACTTTCTTCTTCTTTTCTTTTTTAAAGCAGTTTAAAACTGGTAATGTCCTGGTCTTCCCCGTTTCCAGCCTCTGGGGTGAAGGATCCTGCTTTTGCCCAGTGCAGGAGGACTCTTCATCCAGACATTGTCAGGGACAAGCCAGAGGATAAATTTCTTGGCTTTTATTTTTTGCTTCTAGCACTGAATTGCGCACATGCCCCTTAGCTGTAAGAAAACTAAGCTTTCCCATCTGAGTCCTTTTTTCTTCTTGCTTGCTTTAATCCCTTCTTTCCCTTTGTTGCGGAAAGCACTGTTTATCTTAATGGGGACAGCAAGAACACTCTGGCTGCATAATTGCCACGAAGGCTACAGCGTGGTCCAGACGGTACCAGTTTGCACTGATATTCTTCTGGAGCATGCCAACAACAAGCGGCTGCTGTGAGAGCTGAAATTGCTGCATTTTTTTCTCTTCACATCTGCTTTTGATTTTTAATCAAGACTTGGTTGGTGAAAAGCCAACTAATCTACAGTGCTGAAGGGTTTTTTGTTTGTTTTTAAGGGCCTGGCTTGAGCCAAGTTTAGTACCACAGAAGTAGTTTTTAATAGATTATTTTTCCCCTGAATTAGAAGTACTTTTAGATACAGTCTATTTCAAATGGATCGTATGGGGAAATTAATATTCACCGTTATTTCTTTGTATTAGTATTTATTATCTGTTATGAAGAGCCAAGAGCTTTCTGTGCCAGGTGCACACAACAAAATGGCAAATCCCATACCCAGGCCCTCGTGGTGCCAGGGATGCTGCGGGGAGATGGGTGTCTCTGCTTCGTGCTCTGGAGCCAGGGCATCAGAAAAGTTTGACTTTTGTGAGAACTAGGGCAGGAACTTCCACAGCTTTTGCATGAAATGCCTGGCATTTTGTTTGGGCTGATGTCACATCCTCTTCCATTTGCTGCTCTTGTGGCAGGTTAAGAATTGGGTTTGTATTGAAGATAAATGAAAAGTCACCGTTTAGTCAGAAACTTCAAAGGAACTGGAAAAGGATCTATTTGTGATTCAACTATCTTAAGCTTTGGGTACCAAAAAGAGCAGATCTCAGATCACAGAGTTTTCACTTTTTTAATGTCAATTTTTCTTTGAATTACAGTAACAGAAAACACTGACTTGTGACTAGCATAGTCTACAGAAGGACCTCTCGTATTGCTTGCTGTCCTTCATTTACCCAAGGCTCCACTTGATACATAACACACTTTTAAAAGAATTTTTTAAGCTGAACATACTGTTGAAAGGTGCTGAACGAATAACCTCTAAAATTACAGCTTCCTCTTAACATGGGAAGAAGTGGTTGGGAGCACTCACTTGGATGAGGAAGAGAGCAAATTAATCATACTGACAAAGGAAAAACATGAGAGGTAAAAGCAACTAATATAACACAGCAGTAGTGCTGTGAACCATCAACACTCACATCTCAGTGCTTTCTACCTGCATTTTAACTTGTGCTAGTGTAAAATCAGCATAAAAATCTACCTTGGTCAGCCTGTTTGTGTATTATACCCCCCGCAACCACACCAGCATGGCGCTGAAAGTCTCAGGCACTTTGTGAGGTCCCAGAAATTGTATTGTTGAGACCCCTGAGGCTGTGCAAAGCTTGTAAGGGTACACGATGTCATCAGTGTGGGGGTGTCAGTAACTGGAGCTGCTCCCAGGTATCTCCCCACAGCCCTGGCCCACTCCCCCACTGACATCCCAATCCCTCCAGCGGCTTCTTTTCCACAGGAGTATTTTGACATTTCGGCCTGTAGCTTTACTCCCTTCTTTAGTGGGAGAGATTATGCATATTTTCTATAGCTGGTGATTTTTCAACTAAAATTTAGGCTTTAGTGATGAAAATCCACGAGTCCCATCCCTCCTCTGCCTTTCTCTACCGGCAGGTGGGTTATGTTCTCTGCAATAGTTTTGGCTTGTTAGGGAAGTGGTTTAAATAGGTGAAAATACTAAATGGCTGTGTGGTTGTAGGGCAAAGTACAACCTTCAGCAGTCCACACTTCCTTCTGCTATATGGCAAAAGCTTGCAAGATTGCTTAGTGATGGGCATTTTCTTTTAGCCAGCAAAGACACTAACTACAGCTAACTACACTAACCTGCTAATTTCTGACCTACCTCCAGTTTTCTGGGTCAGTCCCAGTGGATGTATGTTTAAAAATATGTCATAGTTGGAGACTGAGCATGCGGCTGCGGTGTTTTTGTCCGTGGTAGGTATTAAGGACCGAGGGGAGTACCTCTGTACCTGCTGCTTGGGGCTGGCACCATCTTACAGAGCAATAGGCTCTTCTCTGCCTTGGGTGGAAAGTAGAACACACAGAATTTTAAATTACTACCAGTTTCAGTCTTTTGGGGATATTTTCAGGGCACTTGGATAGCTTGGTCTGCCTTCTACAGTGTACACACTGCCATCTCTCACTGCCTTCCCCGTGGCACCTACAAACCTTACTCTTGATGTGGTTTGTGCTTATGTCCAGTATATTTCCCTGCATATGTGATCTAGGCACCAATGTCAGATGAGCAATTTTAGGTCTTTCCTTGAAATTTCTTTCCTTCCTCCATGCTTGGCCATCAGAAAATGGTTTTCTTTTTTTTCTTTTTTTCTTTTTTTCTTTT
This sequence comes from Scolopax mira, assembly GCA_004320125.1. Taxonomy (NCBI): domain Eukaryota; kingdom Metazoa; phylum Chordata; class Aves; order Charadriiformes; family Scolopacidae; genus Scolopax; species Scolopax mira. The sequence goes on from BJBW01001116.1 coordinate 182,341, forward strand.
TTTTTTTTTTTGGAAGGAAGGAAGGAAAAGCGTTGAACTTCTGTTTATCTCATTTTGTTTGAACAGAGCCCTGTGTGTTAACCCTCCTCTGCACAATGAAACTCTGTGCAGTGAAAATTGGCTAAGTGGGCCCTTATTCAGGATCATTCATCGCCGTGGCACTGCCTCGTGCATACATGGCAGATTTACACCAGCGAAACTGAGGAAGAAAAACAAAAGACCCGTGATCTGAAGGAAGGGCTGGCGGGTTATTTATGAAGCACCAGTAACGTGCTGAGGATTAGATGAAGATCTAGTCAGCCTCACTCTGCAAGGGTGCTGGTGGCAGGGTGATGTGCCACCGAACGCTGCAGTGAGGAGGACAACGTGTTCAGCGACTCGGGGCTCCTCAGAGGCACATTGTGGTGTGCGTTCTACAGACTGGACATCTTCAGAAGATGGGACATGCGTATGGGAAGTAAGTCTAATGGTGAGTACAGACAGTAAAATTAGTTGAAGGAAATAGTGTTCTTGTTGCACTTGCTTATTTGAAGCCTCGGGGCTTTTCACCAGGCCAGGAAGCCACAGCGATAGTTTCAGATCCCACTTTCTTTGTTTTGTCCAAATAAATGCCAACAAATATTAGCGGGGATGCAGAATGGAGAACGTGCTTCTTGGAGTCAGCAATTCATCCTTCTTGAGGGGCTCAAATATATACCTTGCCTCGTGTGTCTCTGCTGTATTTCGGTGAGGGACCAGCAGCAGCTCTGAAGTTGTTGCCCAGGAGCCCAGCCCAGCCCAGTTCAGGCTGACTAAAGGAGAGCATCGTTGGGCTGCTGCCGGGCTGGGTGCAGGGTGTCAGCTGGCACCCGTGGCTCATTCACAAATTCTCAGCTTTTTTGTAGCAATGGCAATACCCGCTCGGCAGCCAATTGCCAGGCCATGAGGAGGAAGCCTTCTCCCACTCCCTGTGTCCTGGTGGTTTTTGTTAAGGGAGAAATTGCATCTCTTGGCACTGGTTGAGATGAGAGTTGCTCTGGTTTCCGAGGCGTTGCTTTTTGGTGAGTGTCTCCAGCTGCTGCTCTCCCCTTCACTCAGGGCACTGACTCATGCTTTTTGCCATCACAATAACTCTGTTTTCATAAACAAAATTAAGTGCGCTGTGTTTATTCATTAGGGAGATTTGAAGTCTCTCAGCAACCAAAAAATATGCTTCGTGGGATGAACTCTCCCTCCCTCTTCCCCTCTTTTCTCTTTCAGCAGCTAAGGGAAAGAGGTGGTTTGGGAAAAAGCTGGCCCAATGCTATCAGTGTGCTGATTCTGTGCCTGCTGATGTGCAACACCACGACTGAAGAGAAGGTATTGACTATTCGGCTGGGGTTTGTAAGTCTCAGAGACTCTAGAGAGGGATACTGTAAATCGCACAAAGATGCACATGAAAAAATGGGACAAGTTAATGAACCAGGCTTTAAACAACACTCCAGGCAAGCCAAGGGGTTGCCAGGCAAGATGGGGGATCCCAAACTGCAGCCAGAGGGAGAAGCTCTTCTGGCCCATGGATGGTGCCAGCTCTCTGTACTCCATACCAGTGGCTTCCTTACGGGTGGTTTCAGGCAGGACTGGGCATGGGCAAATCCAAGCAAGGCAGGTGGCCCAATGCCCCAGTGCCTGTGCAAGCACAGCTGGCTCTGCTGCTCTTCTCCCTGTGGTGTCCATCTCACCCCCAGCCTTCTCCTCCCCTTCCCACAGCAGGAGCACAGCTGGACCCAGCCCCTGGCCTAAGTGGGACAAAATTCAGTCTGCCTCCAGTGCTGATGGGCTTTGAGCTGTATCTGCAGGAAGGTGAGGGGCTTGTGCAGCCTCACCACGCCCAGACTCCCCACTTTTGGTGTCACTCTTCCCTGCTGCCAAGGTTCCCACAGTTGCTGCCATCTAGGATTGCTGATGGATTGGTGACAGTGATGTTTCTTCATTAAGGACTAAAATAATGCCCACAATAGCATTTGAGAGAGAGAGAAAAAAAAATCTTCCTATAGTTATGCCTGAAATAAAATTAAATCAGATGGAAATTGTATGAACGAGCTCATGGCAACAGGATGGATAAAATTTTGAGACTGAAACAACTCCTGTGCTGTCACTCAGAACAAGTGTAAAGGCAAGCAGCAACCGAGAGATGGCATTGAGTGTGTGAAGAGTCAGAATCAAATTAAACTCATAAATAGGCCCCTGTAATTCATACAAGTTTTAACTCAAGGGAGTACAAAATGTCAAGTTATGGAGCATTATTAAGACATAAATTCTAATGTTAGCTGAACAAAATGGACTGGATCAGAATGAGCAAGCCTGTGTGAGGATGTGTACTGCTTACATCAGCCTACCAGTACAATTTACTCCCAAATGTATGTTGCCTATTACTGTAAGTTTCTCCGTGTGCCATTGCTGCTCCCTTTGAAGTTTGGGTTATGTTATGGAACCCAAATCAGAGACTTGCAAAACATCTCCTATATTGAGTGTGTGCTTCCATTCAGATAGCTTTAATCCTGCAGAAGATAATTTAGAAGAGATAAGTAATCCTCAAACCAGTGGGGAGCGTTGATGGAAGCAATTCAATCAGCCGGGTGTAATGTCAATATACATGGAGTGTAATCCTGGCCTCTAAAATAGCAAGATCTGGGTTTGAACATTGATTAATAAAACCATGTTATTACAGGGTGGAAAATATACCTCGAATTTCTACTCATAACAACTACTCAGTGACTTATTTATTAGTATGCAAATTCTGTACCCATAGAAGAGGAAATAAACATGGAATTTGCTGTCTTTGCAGCAAATGTAGAAGGTATTTTGGCCATTCTTGAAATCCCACTTTCTACCACATACCATAAATGAAGTTAATACTTTTCACTTGTGCTTTAGAGGGATCCATAAATCAGAAACAAAGGACAGCAGAATAACAGGGTGGTGTTTCTCCTTCTAGAGCACAAGATACCCCTTGCCAACAGCAACAATGTCAAGGTGAATTGTGGTTTCCGTGCCAGACGATTCTACAGGACTTGAGTTGCGGTCGTTGCTCACCTTCCAGTTCTCAGAGACAGCCCTGGCTTGCCAGCACCCAGTCTTCCTCAGGGTCATTCCTTGGTAAGAAATGCTGGCAGCCACCTCAAACTTTATGAATTTGGGGGAATGGGAGCATGGGGATTGATCTGGGCTCAGACTTCTGATAACTGGATACTGTCCCCAGTTATCATGGCAGTTGCTGGAGCTGGGACTTTGGATGAGTCCCTTCCCCGTGCCTCAGTTTCACCATCTGTACAAACAAGGTTATAATATTTCCTTGAGAAATTTGTGCTGCGTGGGTGAACGAACGCTGGCTAACTTAACTATTTTAGAATAGTTAAAATTTTGGGATATTTTGATTTCTGTGTAATGGACGGCAAACACAGGGGGTCTTCTGGCTTAGGTTCCCACATACAAAACTGGATACACTGATACATGTAGGAGTTTATTGGCTAGAAAAGGACCATGTCTTCCAAAGCATAAGCAGGCGGACTGTCCTGCTAAATAGTCACAAGCATGTGATTGTGCATAATTCTTCAAAGGAGACATCTTAACCTGCATTTCTCCTCTCACTGGTGTGTCTCCAAATGCTATTTCAGTACTTTTCTATTACTGCTGCTTTGGGATGTTTTCACCACTAAAAATCACTCCAGGTAAATTGATGGCCAGCCTGAATGGGTAAGTCTAATTTTCAGCTTCTGCCAGGTCAGCCTCCAGCTCTGATTGCTTATAAACCACTCAACAGATGAATCTCATGCAGATGTGAATTGTCCTCTTCATCACTTTCAGGCAGTTTTGCTCCTCAACTCCTTCTTCTTCCTGAGAGCCAGTGCCAGTGAACAACCATCAGGTGCTGCTTTTTGCAAACTGGAGGGTGTGGGTCTCAAAGAACTTCAAACACCTTTTCTAAAAAGTCCTGGCTCATTTCAAATCTGCTTGTTTCAGAAACTGAAAAGCTAGAACACATAGAGTATATAGATAGAGGAGATCTCATCAAACACATGATGGGTTCCAAGTCCACAAAAGTATCCGCATCTGTATTGAAGGTGGGTTGAAGTCCTTGCTTTGGTTTCTGTACCATTTCTGGAGGCCAGGACTGGTCCCCAGCCAGCTGCTGTTTGCTGGTTAGGCTCCACATGGTTCTACCAGCTCTGAAATGGGGAGATGGGCTCTTGGCGACTAAGGGGATTGTGTCAGAGAATGAAGAAAAAGGCCAGGAAGTCGTGTAGCCATCACAGCAGCTGTGCAAATGCTGGTTTAGTACAGAGCTGCTGCAATTAATTGGAAAGGCATCGTCATCATCTGTCCGGTGCATGAAACATGGTGGCAGAAACCAGCCCAGCATAACTCCCTGCTTTCTTACAAGAGAACTAAGCAGCACAAGGTGAACCGAGCTGCATGGAAGACTGGAAAAACAAGGTTTCCCAGACAAAACAGGTTTCACAATCAGGAAACACTTCCTAGTCTTGGCATAGCCTTGTCAGAGCTGGGGAGAGATGGCTGGGAAGCCCCAGCGGGGAGGACAAGTGTGTCTGGCAGCCTGGGTCTCGGTCTCGGGAAGGCTGGCCCTGTGCTTGAAAAGTGTGTCCATGTGTCTGTCTGGTTGTTGAGGGGGGAAACTTCTTCGTCTGGCAGCAATTCTTGCTGTCTTTTGCTGTCAGAGTGAGGAGGACTAGGGGAGGCAGCAAACACAGCCCGGTCACAGGCCAAAGAGGTGATGCGGGAGGATGCTGAACGTGAAGGTGCACTGGGTCTGCTGCTGGAGGGGCCCGTGTCCCTCTCCTCTGACTGATGAACCTCTTGAGAAGCATTTTCATGGACATTTCATGCTCACTCAGGCATTGCAGCCCTGCCCCGGCAGCACGGGGGTCTCAGTGGGGTGGGCTCCCACAGGACCACGGGGAGGGTCTCTACAGGGTGGACTTCCACAGGGGCTGTGGGGAGGGTCTCTGTGTGTGTGTGGGGGGGTCCCACAGGGCTGTGGGGAGGGCGGCAGGGTCGGTGGAGCAGCGGCGAGCACACCTCCCCTGCAGATGGCAGTGATATTCTGTGCTGCAGCAAAGCTTTCCTGTATTTCTCTTGCTAAGGGAAAAAACAAAAAACCAAAAACCAAACCAACAAACCACACAACCAATCCTCCATCCTCCATGCAGCCTAAAGAGCAAATTTTATATAAACTTTGCTTTGGCCCCAGCCTGCAGCCTAGAGGGAGCTGTGCTGTTGTGATGCAAAGTATTACATAGCCCATTCTTATAGAAATAGGCTAGAAAATGTGAATATACTTCAGTTACATCTATTCCTTCCATTTATTTCTTATGTTATATCCCCTTCTTAAAGGTAAGTGAAGCCAATACAGTTTCTTGCAAAAGCCTTATGTATGTAGCCAGCACAAATCCTGATTTGTAGAAATGTTTAGAACTGGGAAAAATAAAAAGTGTAATAAAGAAAGGCACTCCAGTGCTGATGGTAGACTGAGCTATTCACTGGAGACTTGAACTTGAAAAACAAAGGTCTCTCTCTTTCTCTCTCTTCACGTTTTCCTTTAGTGAAGCCTAACATGTAAAAGCTTAAAAATGAAATATCTGTTGGGCTTATATTTCAGTGGCTTGCTCATGCTGATATAATCAGGTATCTGAGAAGGCTGTCATGATAATACTTGTCTTTCAATAAGTTTATATAAAGGGTCTGTGAAAAATTTACTTAGGCCAACTCAAACTTTCAGGACCGTTTGTCTCCCCAGTGAGCTTGCCTTACCTTGTATTTGATATATTAACAGTGTCCACAGGGAGCAGGTCAAAGCTGAGATCTTAGTATCACTCTAAGGAAAAATAACCTGCCAGTCAATGGAGCTTCACTTTGACTGAATTGGATACATGAATTCCCATCACTGTCATGTTCACGGACTCTTACCTTGCCCGGTGCAGAGCTAGTATGGCCAATCTGTCACACTGTGTCAGCCAGACACTGTGCAGCTGCTGAGGTCCCCATAGGACACCTGAGCAGACTGTGGCCCTGCCATCTGGAGACATTAGCAATGCCTGTTCTGCAAAGCCACTTTGTAAATAAGTTTTGGGACTCACCAGTAACACACCAGGGCTCTCATTGTAAGTAAATGAGGCCCTGTTTCCCATGGATGTTTTTCTTGTGCTGGAAACCCTTTAATTTCAATTTGGGTTGGGGAAACGTTGCTGGTAGTAGCATGAAGCCTGCAACATGTGCTCATCCTTCCTGCTCATGCTTCCAGAGAACGGATGGAAATTTAGCCCAGCTCCATCAGTTGCCGTCCAGGAGCACATGTGTGATCATCACACCTCATCCTTCCCCAGACAGGTTGTAATTTTTCTTTCAACTAGAAGCAGATATGTATTTTGGTATATAAAAGGCAGCATTAAAGCCAGTAGCTTCAGATATTGTAGCACAGATTAGGGCAAACTTTGGAAGGAATCAGGCAATAAGATGTGAAGGGGTCTATTGCTGTAAGTTTGGGTGGGGGGCACACACATACTTCTGATTCTTTGATGGCTTTGATGGCTTGATTTCACCTGGTGTAACAAGTTAAAGTACATGGGTTATAGTATAGTACTTTAGTACTATAGTACTATAGCAGTATAGTACTTTAAAAACTATAGTTTTTATTATAGTACTTTAGTACTATACGTTTAGTGCTATAGGTTTAGTGTTATCTGCAGACCAAGGCACAGCCTGGCCCTTGGAGCAGTTAATATCATGTAGAAATAACATCTTTAGTTGCATATACTCCCAGAGTTGTGTAAAAATGTTGCAGTTGGACAACGGAGGTTTGTTATGCTTTTTTAGCTTGGTTTCTGAGGAAAACAAGGCTGGTGTGGTGAATGCTGGCTGCTTGCTCCCGGTGCTCCATCCCTGGCTTGAAAGTCCATTTCAGCCAAAATCCCCAAGCAGATCTGGGCTCTCAAAGGTAGTTAGATGGCTAATAGACCGCAATGCACAAATATCCTTTTGCTATTTTTATTTCTTATACCTATATCTGAGTGGCAGACAGAGATCATTTTCATTTGTGTGCCTGCCTTCCTTGCTCTGCTCTGCCTCCATGAGCCCAGCTACGATTTCGGTGCTGCTCTGCTGAATGAAGTCACCTCCCCTGCTTGGATTTGGCCAAATCCTGTGTGTGCCGCCCCCACCAGCCTCTCCTGGTTCCCTTTCCCCCTGGTTTTTATGTTAAGTGGTTCCTCACAGCCTCAGCAGTTTTGCTGTGCCAGCAGCCTGGCCCTTTGGTTTAGCAGGAGCTCAGATGCTGGGCTGTGGCCTTCCCTTCCCTGATTAAAAACAATCCAAGCCCCTTTGCAACAAGAGTTCTCAGAAATGATCGTTTTTTGCAGGAGCAGAGCCCAGCTCAGCACAGGAGGTGAGCAGTGGTGGGGACGAGGAGGACAGTGTTGCGTGGGAGCTCATCTTCCCTGTGAAGCTCCCTCAGCAGCAGCCCAGTTGAGCATGGCCACCTGAGCCAGCCAGTGATGATGCACTTAGACAAGAATCTGGTCTGAAGCTGAAAGGCGGTTTCTTAAATTGAGTAAATTACATTTGTATTTAAAAAAAAAAAAGAAAAAAGAAAAAAAGAAAAAAAAAAATCTTGTAAATCGCATATTTACACAACGGAGCACGCGAGCAACGAGGTCTCATACGAAACCCAGATGTTCATTAGAAACATGAATTTTTCTTCTTTGCTGCTACCATGAAAAGTAAAACTGGGAAAAAGGTCAGCTATGTTGAAGGGAACTTCTACAAAATCCAGGAAATTTCCCGTTAAGACTGAAAATCTGGGGTACTGTTGCAGTCTTTTCATTTGGACCCAAGATATAAATTAAAGCCAGAGCATCAGGTCAGGTGCTTGAGTTCTCAGCCCTTAGCTGTGGAATTTCCAGGTTAAGTTACTTAAATTTTCCTGTTGCTGAATAAAGCTAAAATCCTGTGTGCCATATATTTGCTTATCATAAAATGTTCTCTCCCAGCCAGTAACAGCTTCTTTGTTGGCGAAGCCTGTCTGGTTTATGAGCTTCCCAGCCTTTGTACAGGGTACTGAGAGTTAAGAACTTCCACATGGCGCTTGCTCAGAGGCTTTTGTGAATAAGCAAAGCAAAGCAAAGCACTTGCTCTTATGTCCAACAAATGCATCGAGTATGGTTTGAATTCTCTCTTTTTAAATGCAAAGGATAATATTGATTTTGTTAAGGTAAATGTCTTTAATTGTATGCTATATAAACTCGACTCTTACTGAGACATAATGGGCTCTGGGCAGTCTTCCAGCACAGCAGTATGAAAATGCATCTTCTAGTGTCTCCAGTAGAGAAATACAGAATTAAGATTTATATGAATAAAACTTAAATGGAGTACATTCCACAGTCTTTAAAAACCATATACTGATGCAGATGGACGTTTACACAGATGGAAATAAATGCCGTATAAAGGTGAAAAATCTGTGGAGTACCTGCTGCTGTGGAGTGTTTCGTGCTCTGTATTGGGATGGTGCTGGTGGAAATAGAAAATTAAATGAGAGGAAATAAGAGCAAATGAAGAAGTTCATAAAATTGTCACTGTATGAATCAATGGATCTCATCTACAGAAACTGCATGGGATCTTGAGGCATCTGGGCATCTCATTCGCAAAGTACTTCATCCTCTGAAATCCTCAGGCACCTCCCCTTGGTGAGGATTTGGGAGGATGATGAGGACGAGACGACTATCGAGTGGGTGACTTGCATAATAGTTTAGCAAAGGTGATGAAGGTTTTTGAGAACAGACCAGACACTCATGCAGCAGGTGATATCCTTTCATTTATTGCTAAACTACCATACTACAGGCAATATATAAAAATATTTTACAGATAGCAAAAAATCATTACATTGGAGGTTAACAATGTTGTTGTAGGAATGCGAATGATATAAACCGCTTTTCAATTCTTGAAGTTAGGCTTTTGAACAAACAGTTTTGATTAAAAGGACATCTGTCAGGATGATTTGAGTGAATTGCTCACTCGTGTATCTATTAACATACGGTTTTACCTGAACGTACAGGGTAAGGCTTCAGCAAGGACACTTGAGCTTCAGTGAGAGGGGGATCAGGTCATAATTACACACATGCACACACATACACACACACAACATGTATGTCCCAATTAGGCCACAATTATTAAGACTGAGCTGTACCTTGATTCTCTGTTCCCAGGTCTCAGCACTCCGTGCAATACGGTACTGATCAGCACCAGGGAAATGATGGCAGTTTAATCCTGGAATAACTGATTATTCCAACAACACAACCGGAGATTTCTGGGCTATTAAAAACACATAAATTATTTATCATTTTTATGACTCAATCATTCTAGAACTTTATGCCCCATTTTGCTACTTTATAAGAGTTCCTGAATAAAAACTCAAAATACTAACTTTTCCCCAGATAACCATTCATTTGCAGCCTACAGTGCCAGCACCTTCACTAGAAATTTATCGCAATATGGGCCAGGTACCAATTTATTTTTTGTACGCCAGGAACAATGAAAATAGCTAAACAAATCTTAAACAGACCATAATAGATTAGACACTGGCTGAGGGTTAAACAAATTGCTATCAGCTGTCACCCACTGCAGTCACAAAGTAGCAGACATTAAAAAAGACAGATGTCAATCTTATGAAAGATGTTCAAAAAAAGGTGGATTACTCATTCTGAACTGAGGTTAATAAAGAATTATAACATTATACATGTGATGGTGGATAGATGCTTTACATTTACAGGTAAGAAACCATGGCAATGTAAACGATGAGGAAAACAATTTGCATCTCACCCATTCTAAACCCCATATTGGTGTCTCTTCTTATTGCACAGGAATACGAAACATAAATTGCAGAGAATTTCAGAGAATCTGGAATGTTAGATGATTTTATGTGGTGCAAAATTTATGAAGATCTGAATTAGTTTAAGATTTTAAATTAAGAGAGTAATTTTCTTGAATCCCATCTGGCAGATAATTGCTCCCTATTAAGTAGCAATTTGGAAAGATGCAGGGGGAAAAGTCAGATTGAAATATTTAGAAACATGTTTCTGAAGTATTTAAAGCTGTCTTTGAAGTCTTTGGAAAATTTATCAAATATCTCTTTTTTTAGGACAATAACAATTCAACAACAATTGCATAGAAAATTAGTACACTCAGAAAAAGAAAATTGATCCTTTATAAATACTATCCTTAATCCAAAAGGTGTTGCATATTTGGTCAGACAAAAAGCACAGACACTTTTTTGCAAAGATACGGATTACAAAATATACTTAAAAAAACATGCTAGCTAATTTGAGAACTGTTTTAGATATGTTATTAAGCAGCAGCATTTTATACAATAGAGAATAACATAGTGCTGGTTTTGGAAATATTCTACATTCAGAAAATGCTGTATTCCTAAAAGAAGAATGGCCGTGATACATATTTACATGGATACAAATAAAGCAAGTGCAAAAACCATGGCTCTTCTACATTCTTTCTACCAATAAAAACACATACATTAGACGCTTTCATTCCATTGCTGTTGTTCAGGTCTTACATTTTGCTCATTCTCATGGAGAAAAACAAAAACAGGACTTCATATTTTATTGCAAGTATCTTCACGAGCAATTACTCTCCTGGCAAACTGTACTTCCAACACTCATAACTGACAAAAAAAAAGATCTTCCTGATATCTGTCCACTCCCATTCCACTCTCAGACTGTTTACATATCATGAATGATGATTTTATTCTACGTATTCGTATATTTGATGCAGAAGTTTATTGAAGCTCATCCTGTATTTGCAGCCAAAGCTTGGATGGAAAAATGGAAGTTAAAAAAAAAATGCACACACACACACAAAAATGAAAGAGATGAACTTTGAGTTCCAACGAGCCCCACGTATTTCGCATGGTATAACTTCGATGGAAAATGCATTAGAGTTGTTCACCCTGTAGACAATATATTTGGAGGCCTTTGGTACAATGGCAGGAAGGCACTGTGGTGAAACATTCAGATAACTGAGGAAAGACAGAATTTCCTCATGTGCAAATATGGCTATCTTCCAGATAAAGTGAGAACAAATTACTCACAAAATGGTATTAACTCTTCCAAGGTTAAGCTAATGCCTCTACAGAAAGCAAGCGAGTCTCATTAAGTAACAAAATATTAATACTGGAAAAACACTGCTCAGCAAGAACAGAAAATAATTTAGTACTGTATATGTTGAAGTTCTTCAGCCTAGCTATATAATTTTAATATAACAGTTTTTGTTTTAAAAAGAGAGAGCAATGTGTAACGCTATGGCTGAGGATACTCCTTTTCTCCGGAAATAAATATAATGTTGGTTAAAGCTGTATTATCTAACTAACGGTTGCATGTAAAAGTGGATAGAGTAGCACAGCCTGACCTCGTGTAGCTGTAAATAAAACCACTAAAATGTAGTCTATATTATATACATTTTATGAACCCTCAATCCAATAGCTGGCTTCATGTACCTGCACAGGGCAGGCTGACTGGAGCCAATTACAGGATCGTGACCCAAGTTTGTAAGAGTGTGTGTGCATTCACATATAGTCATATGTATATAATATAGCACATATATATGTATATATGGTTATATTATATAAATATACACATATGTGCACCTACACAAACACACAGACAGAGTAATACTTATGCATTTAAAATGAGGAAGAAATACAGCTATTGCAAGCATGAGCAAAGCACTCGTAGCACATTTAAAAAAAAAATAAAAAATATATAGCCTCTCCCCCACCTCTATTACAAAGTGCCCAAAGGAACACATAGAGCAGTGGAAATCTCTACCTTCAGATAAAGAGCACATTTCATGGGGGCATCCTGCAAAGTAGCTTTGATGGCACACTGCAGGGGCTCAAGGTTTGCCTACCTGGGTCTCTTTGAAAGCCAAAAAGCCTTTGCTATGAGTCCACGTTGTTCTTGTCTGCTAAACACATTTCAGCCTTATAGTAAACCAGGGAGAGAGATGCTTAAATGATCCATGGGGAACAGTGGCAAAAAAATAAAAATAAAATTTAAAAAAAACCACACAAAACTGCATCATCAGGACTATGCACACTGCAATGGCCCATCGCTGGGGATGGTCACTAGTGGATTGGGTGTGCAGTTATATCTGATGTCGTGCTCAGCTGTGCAGCCATATACAGAGGACTATTGACAAGCAGTTGCTATGGACAGTCACCAAATAAGCAGAAAAATTTTAGACTATGTCAGTGCATCTACAGATTTGAAAAGAAGTTCATGTCCTTCTTGGATATGCTATTCAAAATCCAGCAAGAGAAAAGTTTCTGTCAGCTAGTTGGGATTTTTGGTTTGCTGTGAATGGGATTTTTAGTTCACTTGTGGTTGGGGTTTTTTAAAGTCCTTCTATACTTTTCAAGTTGAATCAGGGAAAATAGATGATTGTCATTTTTTTTCCAAGCATGAAGTCTGTGAAACCAGGAGACATTTTCACATCTGCAGCAAAGAACTTCTGAACAGGCAACTTTTGGCCTGAGGAATTTTTCAATATTGTTCAAAACGTCAAATTGCATTAAAAATCCATAATACATGGCAGATTCTGGCAAAGTGGCAGTTTTAAAACAATCCAAAACAGCTTATTTGAGGCATGTAAGCTAGTCAAAGGATTATACAAAAGTGCTGCTTAATGATCAATAATTCCCCTGCACACAAGTAATTTCAGAGTCCAAGGCTTCCTATTGTTTCTGTAAAAATCATTAATTAATATAAAAGGCCATTTTCCCCCACTTGTTTCTTAGGTAACGGGTTGAGGCCTGACTATCACAACATTGGTATTGGTGCCACGTGGAACTCACAATCCGGGCACCAGAATAAGACAGCCTCAGCCAGTGAGTTTTTGGTGTTGCTGAAATGGGCTACAGGGGACTCCTTTTGTGACAAAAGATTTGATCTTTTGATCTATTAGTGGACTAAGAGACACTACCACTCACTTGCCATCTCACGCTAGCGCTGCTGGTGTGTGTTAGCAGCACTTCAAGGGGAAAAAACAAGCAAATTCCCTGATCTGCATTATTAATGTCAGTTGGGGATTTGCAATCAGGCAGGGCTCTGCTCTCGTTCTGGACCTAGGCTTGGTTGAATCCTGTGAAATTCAGATTTCAGTTTAAAAGATCTACAATTATACCTGAGGTCAGGTATTCTGTAAAGTCTAATGCTTCTGCCTCTAGCTCTAAAACTGAAGACCTTGCAGAGTTAAAGTGCCAGCTTTCAGTGACAGAAAAAACATTCTTCTCAGTACTCCTGAAAAGATTTCTGTTGAGCTGAGCACATACTCTGCAGGGTTTGTGCAAAAGTTTTCTTGCAATATTGGGGAAACAATTATGCAGTTGCTTGCCCAGTCTGCTGTGTTCATATACCCTAATACCTGCTGTAGCACGTGGACCCTTGCTATTCAGCAAAGTTTGCTGTGAAACAACTGAGAACAGGACAGATTCACTGCGTTTTCTAGAATAGAGCTCAGGCTCTGCACTCTTAAAAATATCAGTGTTCCTCACTTACAAAACCAGAAAAGATCGCTACGTTTCCTACAACATTATGGCCATTTTTTATACTGTACATTGATTATCCACTCACGATGCCTTTTTATCACACTGTGGTAGCAAAGACACACCAAAATGTTTTATGCTTGCTAGCTGTACAACTGCAGATGGCAGCGGTTATCTCTCGCCGTGATAAGCTTGTGTCAGTACAGTATATTCTAACACATGAAGCAAAACATAACAAACATACTAACTCACACGGAAACTTAACCTTTTCAGAAATTGCTGGTAGCCCTTGCAAAGCTAAAGAGACAAGGTGAATACAAGTAAGTGTATACTTATTCTGGAACATATGGTTTCTGTAAGATGCAATTCTTTTCCTCTGCAGCTTGTGTGGTTAAATGTTACAGCTGCTAAATGAGATAAGTTACAAGGCAATAGCAGGTTCTACATTAAAAGGAACAGCAACAATTTATCAGAGAGAAAATATCTAAGATGTCTTCATACACTGACTAAATATTAATAAGGATGAAACATAAAATCTTTGGATTTACTGTGATTCCTATATATTAATCTCTGTTTTATCTGGGTTTATTTTGCCTTGAGACAGGTGTTAGAACTGCTGAGTTGCTCTTTTCGCTGGTTCTCTGTGAGCACCCTTCTCCTTCAAATTCCTATCCAGTCTGACAAGAAAAATGAAGAAAAATCCTGGATTCAGCTGACATCTACTGTTTGAAATACTGATCGCAGTGCTCAGAGTCAGAAAAAAAAATGGCTTTTGATCCCAGGTCGGATAAAGGCTGAGCAAGCTTGGATTGCCTCAGTTTCCTACAACAATAAAATTTCTCAGAAGCTCTTTGAGACCCGGAGGGCAAGTCATTGTTAGCAAACTGCAAAATGTCGTTATTCTTTTATGGAATATATTACTCTTTCTTCCCCCGTTTCCCACCCCACCCAAATAAGCACTAATATATAACCTCCCTTGCTTTGTGCAGTGTTCAGGAGTGACATCTCACTTCTCCCTTATTACTAAGATAGATCGATACATGGACAGATATTTTGCAGCAGGCTTGAAGAGTTTCCTCAGACAGATGCTCTGTTATATGAGAACAATACGGTCTTTGGACAAAAGGAAGGGTGTCCTTCTGGATGTTTACAGAGAGAGGTGGCGAGTTGCTTAGTCAAGGCTGTCAGCTTGATGCCAATACATTGTTCCTTGCATTGAATTGGTGCCTTGAGATGAACAGTTAAGGAAGCAGGAGGTTGCAGGGGCATTGGAAGGATCTAAGAGGTCAGTTATGGAAGGATTCGGTAGAAGTTGTCTCTTCTATGTCTGATTTCTGGCAGGGAGTCCAGAAAATTCCTTCCTGATAATTTCATTAACTGTGAAATAAAAGAAAGAGGAAGAAATGTTAGAGCACTTTAAAAATCACAAAAAGTAAAAGTAATCCTTGAGCAGTTTGCTGTTAAGCTGAAAACATCCCCTCTGTATTCATAGCATAATTTTATTAAAACCTAAAACTTCAAGTTCTACTTATCCAGATTACATTTTTTTTGGAAGGCAAGGGGGAAGGAGTGGGTAGAGGGGGTTTACACTGTATTCAACATGCTTCGGGTACCATAAAAACACAACTGAGCAGCTGTACCATGTGTCCAGTACATGCTACATCCCTTACATACACAACACTCCCTCTCTCACAGACATTTGCTTTACCTGGGTTAAAAAGAGGAAATATCTGTGAGTATCTATCTGAGCATTTTACCATTTTCACTAGGCTGAAATAAGAGTATTTCGAAAAGGGAAAAGTCAGATTTGGAGGAAATAGAGTGGACAGTGCTGAAACTGTTTATCTACTTTGACAAATTTGCCTTAAAACCAGAAGACCAAATTTTCTAAGCTTGCAGACCCCAGATCTAAATGATTGCTCCTCATTCATATTTAAGGGCTAGAGAAGGACTAATTCAAACCAAATAAGACCCCCACCCAAAACTGATTAATTCTCAGGTATACAGCTTAAGAGTCCCCCATATTTAGGCCCGTTTCTGACACATGTTTATTAAAAAATTGAATTAACGTAGTATTTCACCACTTCCCACAATCAAAAAAAAAGTGGTGCCCATTCTCCTATGGTCTCTGAGAAGGGGAAATAAAGAATTAATTTTTAATGGTTTGACTAGTAGTTTGAAAGCTCCCTCCACTCTACATGCAAAGGGATTTATCTCTGAGAAAGTAAAAAAAAAAATCTGTTTTATGCACAGCTCCATGTTATTCCTGTATAGATGGCTGTTGTGGTGGGCAATACTCCTCAAAGACTAAGTATTTGCACAGAGCATGGCACAGGTGCTTGGCAGTACGAGTAAAGAGCCATGTTTCCAGGTACAGGAAACTCTCCTGAAGGGACCCCATAGCCTGTGCCATCTTTCCATCCCTCCATGCTCAAAAATTGCACCATTAACAGCCCAGAGTTCATCTCTTTCTAATTTCGGCCAGAAAATGCCCGATTTCAACCATTTCAACCTGGTGCTTCTCGGAGAGGATATGGGCAAAAAAGCATGGCTGACAGCAGAACTCCTGTCTTCTCCTGTGCTCCAACTTTCTCCCTGCCACCTACATCTGATAGCTTCTACCAGCCTTTTTGGTGAATTCTTGCAAATAAAGCACATCTGTGGGGTATTTGGTGTGTTGTTGCTCTGCAGTGCAAGCAACCAACCAGTGGGAGGTGAGGTTGGTCCACTTTCAGGCAAAAAAACCTCCAGCTCAGTTAGAAGGGCTTCCTGTTTGCTCTACCCAGGAAATGAGAGGAGCAGGTCTTCAATGGAAATTTTTCACAGCCTCAGCTAAAAATAGCAGTGAGGTAAAAGAAGTGGGTACCCACTCTTACAGGGTCATTTCCTTTCTGAAAACAAGTGGGCTGCGTCTGCAGGCCAATTTATTTATCGACACATTTGTTTGAGCAGCCAGTGTACCAAAAATACTGTGTACAGGTTTCCTTTCATTTAATGCAGCCATCACTTTGCTACCACCAGAGGCAACAGTCATCTTCATCTAGGGTTAAATATTAAGTGAAAAAATGAGCAGATAATTAAATTATTAAATCTACAGGATTTTTGAGGAGTCCATTTTTGGTTGTTTCCCAGACTGAGCTCTGCAGCAGCAGCACACCATGAGCTCAAAGCCTGGCCAGTGCAGGGACCTTTGTTTGCCAGCTCCGGCAGGTTGGACAATGTGGTGAAGGGCTTACTCAGCCTGCAAACTTCACTTTCCCTCCTGTGTACTGCAGGGGAGGTCAGCAGTGGGTTTTGTGGGCTGCGGTTATAGGGGGACTACAGTCTGAAAAGAGCTAAAATATTGCAGGGGAAGAGCATGAAACATTTACACCATAGATGAGTTACAGGATTGTGCTTGGTCGTAATTGGTCTCTCTCTGTGAGCTCTTACAGGTGGGAAATTGGATTTTTGTTGTAAGCATCTGAATGACAATGGAGTTTCCTGTTTTCAACTGATCTGAATGTCCTGTAGTCCCCTGAATTTCAGCTAAATCCATGTGGCGAGGGGAGTCAGGTGCAGTTTAGACTGGGCAACGCTAGCCCGGGAGCTCTAAGAGGTGTGAGTCAATGATTGCCTCGGCACAAAAGTCCTCATCTACAACCAGAGCCCCTAAATTTAGTGAGTATATAAATGTAACAAGAATAGATCCCAAGGCAAGTATCTCTCAGCTTGGAGCCACCTCCAGACTGAGTTTAATGAAATCACCCATCTTTGGCAATAGGCTCCAGATTTGGGAGCGCATGGATCCGGATCCAGGTGTAACCTCAGAGACTTGGGTTTCAATACTAGCTTGAACAAAATCAGTGAACTGAGACACAGCTAAACTTCAGAGGAAGCTGAGATCATGTGCTGAACTTGCTATTCTGAACTCCTATCATCTATCTTTTTTTTCATAGCACGGTTAAAATGTATCTCAAGTATCGGTTCCCATTATTTGCTCATTTCTAGCCTAGAGGAAATGGAGATGATGTGATTAATAAATAAAATATTGTTATTTAAGATGCCTGGCATGTGGCAGCTCTGGAGCACACTGCTATTGATCCATTTAATGAGAGAGAACTGATTAAATAGGGTCACGAGGCCATATGCCAAGATAATGAAAGATTAAATCATAAAAAAGGATATTGAAATTAGAGCTGACGTCAGCCATCCAGACCAAGGAAATGCCTGGTTAGGCCTGAATCCCTTCAGCATATTCTCTGTTAGATACTGCTGTTGTACGAGTATGACAACAGCCCTGGTGCTTGGAGATCCCTGAGTTAGCTGAACGCAAAGGCTGGCTGAAATCATGGGAGAATGTCTGCGTTCTTCTTCTAATCACTCAGCTTTGATGGGTTAGAGTCAGTCTCTCAGGCTCCAGTCCTCAAAGACATTTAAGACTCTAATTCGCATCCTCTCAGATAGAAATCTGGAGCGTATTCACTTGCGGGATGATAGTGGGTTGTATTAAATACCAAGCTTCAACTAGTAGTCCAGAGACAGAAAACAGTCTCCAGTTTTAGCTGGCAATGAGTCAGGCCCCTTGTAATTGATTATGTACACGCACACACACACACACTCGTCTGCATGCGTGCACACACACTCACACACGCATCGAACACCACCTTCACTAGTGTTATTCCATGTATATGTCCAGAGTCACACGGATGAAGTCGATGTTGTCACAGGGTATACCCGTGGCACTCACTGGGCTCTCGTGCCCTTTGGGTCTCAGCAGAGGAGACAAAGCTCAGCTCCAGTGGGCTCCTTCCTGCAATATTCCACGTTTGCTCCACGTTTTTACATGCAAAGCAGACACAAGGCACGCAGGGAGGAACTAATGGCATAACAGGGGCTGGGGAGGAAAGTGGAACCCTGAATTTTCAGTGTGCTCTCAAAACATGACCAGGCAAACCATGGCCCTAACGTGGTTCTAGCTGCTGCCTGGGAAGAACAGGACACTTTAACCCAGCATGCACAACCCCATCTCTCCTTCCCTGCCCACCGGGCCCCAGCTACTTCAGGACAGCTCCATGGTACACAAGTGGGGAAGAAAAAGAATGAAAAAAAAATTAAATTAAATTAAATTATACCCTTTAAGCCAAATAAAAAGGGGCATGACTTTTTAATTGAAAAAATAAATAAAGGTTAAGAGAAACACACAGCTGGAGAAAAGGCAGAAAAATACCAATTACCTTTCTTTTTGATTGCTTGGATCAAAGATCACAGTCATTCTTTTTCATATAATGTTTTGTATCCAGCTAAGGTGTGTATCTATCAGCTCTGAAAAAGATTTGCAAAACCATTTTTGAGAAAAAAAGGTAACCTTTGACCTATGTTGCAAGGCCAAATGTTACAGTTTTCAGCTACTCTTTAATTTTGTGGTTTAATTTATTAAAAGGACATTTCAGCATATACAATACATAAGGCAGAACTTAACCACTGACCTTTCTGTTTGCTCAGATCCAGAACTAGATTTTACTTTTTACCCCTCTTTTCTCAACTGCTAATATCTAAAATAAGTACACTCCTAAATTGATCACAAAACAGATGCGAAATGCTGGTAATTTGATCTGAGACTTCAGAGGCACAGGAGGTCCGTGCATCTTGTAAGTCAGGTCAAAGACTAGTCACTGCCTTTTGCAAAATTCAGTTATAGTATCATCTTAGTGGCCCAAATAAAACACGACACATTTATGCCAGATCAAAAGTCAGTCCCTTTTAAACAAGAGATCTAACCACAGTGGCCGTGTAAATTAGACTTTGCCTTAATTGTAAAGAACAGGAAAGATATGTGCAAAGAAATGATATAATTTAGTGTCTTTGCTTCAAACACAAAAAGGTGATTTTTTTTTTCTCATGAAATGGCAATATTTTAATTTGTTTCATTTTTTTTTCTGTCTCATGTTTTGAATTCAAAATGAAATCATTTGGCACTTCTGCAAAACCATGTGGAAATTAAAAAGAATCATTGCAATGTTGAGGAGGAAAAAGTGTTTCTTCAAAACTAAGTTAGCTTTGAGTGCAAGATTCAGAAGTGTCTTTGCTGCTGGATTTCAGGTGACTATATATAGAAAAGAAATATTTTACTTGGCTCCCAAAGATTGTGCAGCCACGTACCATACACTGGAACCTACCACTCAGTACACAGCCTATTTTATATTCTGCATTCTGGAAAATCAGCTTTTGCACATGCAAGCAGAGCAACTAATTGGCTGGTAAATACAAACTTAGGTGTATCGGGCACAAGGAGCCCAAACCCAACAAACTCTGTTGGGGAAAAATACTGGGTGTGTGCGGGGAGGTTGTTTTATAAATCAACAGCAATGAAAGGCTTTTTTTCTGGAAAATGGCGACGTGTAACATAGCTGTAAAGCTTTATTTTCATTACATGTCAAAAAACGTTTTACTCCTTGTTGAAAGAATGCCAACAGATGCACCCTGCAACTTTTCTTCCTGCTGGAAATCTATGCAGTCTGTGCAAACTATAATCCTCTTAAACACCATCCAGCCCAACAGCAATCAGCTCATCTCCATTAATTAAACAAACTCTTGTAAGAAGAAGTTACTGATGTCAAACTAAGTGGCAATTCAGGTCCCATGATGCTTTTTTGCTATAATAGTTTCAATAGACTTGAAACCCAACAGCACCTTTCCATGAATTTAACATCATAATATAGATATCTTATGGAAAACAGAATCTAAATAAAATGCATATTTTTGGCTCAAGCCTGTCCCAACTGAAATCAATATCTAAACTCCTTGTGATTCACAGGATCTGGATTTCACTCACAACATTTAAATATCCTTCCCTTATATTTCAGTATAGTTCCAGAGTGAGATGCAAAACTAAAACAATCAGTATCTATGGTACTATACCACCAAAATCTTTAACAGGAAGCTGGGTGTGCCTGTAAGAAGAGAACAGAAGATAAAGATAGCATTTCTGCTAAAAAAATTTCAGCGTCCTAAATGTGCCATACATCAAAGCTATCAAGAAGGAAATACTCAAAATACAAATCTGTCTGTGACACTACCCCAAAAATTTTCAGGATTTTCTAAGTATTCCATTATTGTCAGTATGCTTCCAGAAAAGATCAACAGCATATCACTACAAAACAACCGTGTTAAAAGGAAAAAATGAGACCTAGTGACAGAAGACTGGATATTGGGACTCCAGCAGCCAGACCTCTGCTATATCATCACCTTGCTCTATGGCCCTGGCCAAATCCAAAGTATCCCTGAAGGACCAGATTTATTACAGGTTTCCTTTGGTCTGAAAAATGGAGAAAGACTGTGAAGGTCACACTCAGGGAACTTAATTTATGCCTAGCTAAAAGAAGAAGGCCTAAAATGGTGATGACCTGCACAAAATGAGCCTATACTATGTGTTCCCAAGCTACTGAAGACATGAGGCACTCAGGCACTCTAAATATTCTAACAGGCAACAATTTAAGTTACCAACTTAAAACGTTTAAACCCATGTATGTCAGTTAATGTTAGAGTGTTAAATACCTCTAAAAATTTGGTCCAAAGTATTTCTCTTCGGAAATTGAGCCAGCATAATCAACAGAGAGCACTCTGAAGACAGTGACCTGTTCTGATTTCACTGTATAGCACCAGGAGAACAAGGAGCATCCCTCAGTCCTGAGGATGTCTTGTCCTGCGAGACAGTGGGGTACCACTCGTGAGAAGCCACACAGATGCTCTCTCCACTGACTGTTCGGGAAGTCTGGTATCCTGAAAACAGCTGGTAGCCTGAATAATTTATTTTAGACAGCCAAACCTTTGCTTTTGTGCATTAACTTCAGAGAGATGTTGTTACTCTGCAGTTCCAGTTCTCCTCAGTGACACAAAGCAGAGTGACCAGTTATGAGGGAAGGAAAAGAGAGCAGTTTGCAGCAGTGGTGATAACATGGAACCTGTGTTGCTCTCCCTGTTCCACCTGCCATGCATGGAGCCCTTGGGTGCCTGTCCTATTTTGCCATGCTTCACTTCAGCTTGTTACACAAATGGTTACAATCTTGTAAATCAGTAATAAGTTGCACCTGAACCTGTAAGTGATTAGTAAAAAATCATTACACTTCCATGGCCAGAGGACTTTCACACAGTTAATCAGTTAAGAAAAGAACTGAGTTGATTAATTCTTTGGAAGACTAGTTTATTGAGACCTCATAGCAAGAATACTGAAATCTGAAGTGCAAATAATGTAGGAGAGAGTTATTTGGCTCACAAATGACATACTCTCCAGGAGAAACAGGTGCCAAATGTTGCCCTACAGTAAGCTGAATGGAGGAATTCTAAAACTAAGCAGGTGCCATTTATGGTGCTTTCAGTTGGTTAATTCATTTGATCCCTGTTTGAATCTGCTGGAAATCAAAGCATAAAATTTTCTAGGCACCTCCTCCACGAACCAGGAAACTGGGGTTTCATGCCATTTGAAGGACAGACATGCATGAGGTTTCTCATTCTGGACTGTTGACTAGAAGAGCAAAAGAGCAATTTTTGCTCCAGAGTGTGATTTCTTGTCTGCTTGATGGATTTCAGTATTTAGTTGGCAATTTTTAATCGGGAGATTCTAAGACAGGCACAAACCCTGCCTATGCATCAACTGGAGAAAGAAGGCACATCAGCTGGTGATCTGGACGGTGCACCTTCAGGCACAACATCATGCCCTTTCCCTCCTGCCCCTCCAGGCTTCAGCATATCACCGTGGGAAGCCCTGGGAGCTCGTCTGCAGGCTCAGCCCCTGCTGTAAAAACCTTTAATTTAGAAGAGTTGCTTCTTAGTCACTGCATGAGTGCAATGGGAGGAGGCATCCCATCAAACCGGAGTGTTTCTTTAAATCTCATCCTCAGAACCCTTTTTATCCTCAGTCCACAGCACGGCATGTACTGAAACCAAACCCAAGAGAGGGTGTTCAGGGTGGCACCCAGTGCAGGCACTGCCAGTCTCCTTCACAGCTTACCTGGCAAAGGGCTGGCTCTGAATATTTATGCTAACGCTGCCAGGAACTACATGAATATGAAGCAAAACCTCTTATATTATTAAATTTCCTAAGACTATGATAAATATCCTGTTTATTTATTAAATAAAATCTTTAAGTCTGTTTAGTTGCTACACGTAAGGCATAAAGGGACTGCAACAAGATGTGCAAGCTCTTCTACGAGTGTCAGCAGCCACTCTGGAAAGAGTACCTTGAAAGTGGAAAACTAGATCAGCCTGGGTGTGATGAGGAACTCCAGGCCACCGTGGATTTGGTTTGTAGTAGCTTTCCATAACAAAGTCTTTTTTTAACTGACTTTCTTTCTGCTCACATATATTTAGATATGACTTTCATTCTGCAGTACTCTGATGCCAGAGAGTTTTGGCTGCAATTGTAAGGGAAGGGACACGTGTTTGAGTCATGCAGTTGGCTCTCTCTAGTAGATAGTTAGCAAGTTCAAGTTTGTATTTAGATTCAGCTAACATGCAACAAGACCAAGTAAAATATTCCAAGTAGAATACACACATAATAAATAAATATACAAAAACTTACACCAGAAGGGAATAGAGTTCATTTTCTTAAACCACATTACTTGGCTAAACCAATACAGAAGTATTAGGCTGATGGACTGAAGCTTAAGAAACACAAGACAAGAGTCTTCGTTTTGTCACTCCTAACTCTTGATCTAACTCTGTGGCAGCTGCTGCAAAGCACCAGGATGAACTGTGCTCATGTCTTTTTTGTGTGTGTGTGGCTTGGACCTTACGAATTTGCTACAGAACTGCTGAGATAAGCAGTGCCATTTGGTATTAAGACATATTTCTTCTAGATTAAAAACAGCAAAACCAAAGGAGGTTGGCGATGATTTTTTCCTACAGTAGCTCGCACCTCATGGTTTAAAAGCTAATGAAGTTGGTAATAGATACCACAGCGCCTCTAAAATAGCAACTGCTGGCAGGAAAAGCACATAAGCGATAGCACTATTTATTCACATGCCACTTTGCAGTTTCATCATTCTCCTAGACTTAACCTATTTACTAAGAGGCGATATGAGTCATTCAGCGAAGTGTTTCAAAAACAGAGAGTGAAAAGAGAATGGATGGGAGAAAGCTATTTTTTTACAGGAAATAATTCAGGGGTAGGAAGCAAAGAACAGTTATAGCATGTTCAGGATTAGCTGAAAGTAACAAGAATAGGCAATGCTGCTGCTTTTTTCATTTCTGTCACAAAGGAACTAGCAGAACAAATATTTAATTGAGGGGAAACAAACCATTTAACAAATATTTAATTAAGGGGAAACAAACCATATTACCCTTCCCTTTAGGCAGCTTTGCAGGGGATGAACAGTCAATAATGTAATCTATTTTCTTCCCTTGAGCACTAGCGCTTATGTCTATTAATCCACAGAACTATTTACTGGCTCTAATTCTCTGGCATCTTATCTTCTGCTGTGCCTTAACTTCGCAAGCTGCAGGGCTTGTGGATTCTTGCAGAAAACTCAGGTCTCTCCAGCAAACTGAGTTTCCCTCCAAACATGTCTGAACTGAATTTTGAGCCTGATTCTCAGGAGAAAACAGCCAGCACAAAATCACTGTCCCAAGGTAACAGGGAAGATGCACAAGTGGCCTATGAACAATTCTGTCAGAGAAACCAAGCTCTCCTCTGGAACAGGCATGCAAATAACCTTCTGCTTGCAATTACTCTGCTTTCACAAACAACTTCAGAACAGCGAGTGCAAAGAAGGCATATGTTTCTTATGTGCCTTGTTTTAAAGAGAATTATGGGCAGTAGGCACACTGTTCATAGCAAAAAACACTGAGCATGGGAACACATGAAATCACTTTTATACACAGATTATTTTTCTATCATGACTCCATATCGTTCAGCAAATGAATGTTTGGAGCCAGATTCTTCCCTGCTTTGCATTTGGTGTTGAATGGGGGGTGCTGTTTTAGGAGCCCTGGTATCAGGAACTGCCTCTGCAGGTGATGGAAAGGGATAGGCACCACTCAAGAGGTCTGCGGGTCTTGGCAATGGGAGTCCAGGACAGCCAAGTGCCTAACTCTGTGGCTACAGCTACAAATCCCAAGTTAGCTGGAAAGAATCCAGACCATTAAATATTTAAGTGGTTATTGACAGGGTGTTACCATTCACATATAACAATGTCAAGGAGGTGTCACTTACAAGATACTGTGTGTCTGCCCACATCCATCTGTTTGCTTTTATTTTGCACTTTGACTGTAAGGCCTTTGAGGCAGGAACTGGTTTGTTTTTTTTTTTCCTTTGGAGTTGACACAGCATCTGCCACAATGGAGTTCTCATCTGTGCGGGGGTTTCTAACAAAAAATAACCTAATAATAAAGACACTAAATAGTACTATGGAGTATACCTATAAATCAGAGACCATTATGAATTGGGAGATACCTATAACTACAAAAAGAAGTAACGTGAGTAGATACTGTAAGTGACTTTGCATCTCACCTCAAGAAGACCAGGAACCTCTGACAGTAAATAGCATGAGAGCATAAGAAAAATGTATATGCATCATCCGAATACTTAAAACTTTCAATTTGACTCAATGGCACAAACGATAAAACTTTTGTTCTCAGTATGAAAAAAAAAAAGAAAAGGGGGGGAATATAAATTACCAGAAACAGAACTGAGCTCCTCGATGTCCAATAGTTGTTGAGGTGACTATCTTTAGCTGAAGTGTAGCCAGCGCTATTGAGGTTGGGCAATTCCCAACCTCACCACAATAGCAATAACCTACATTTGTTCAGAAATTAGCCTGCAATTATTTGCAGACCTCCCATCCCAATTCCAGATCAAGATGTAGGAACAACCACCCAAAGAGACTGCCCCAGGGAATCTTTCTCAGGAATTAAGGATGAGCCATCCCAAATTTTCCAACTGTGAGGTCTGAGCGCTGTGTGTATCCCCGGCAGGAGGTGAAATACTATGCTCATTGCAGCATCTCAGGGGTATGCTGCAAGACACTGAAAGCAACTATCAAGACCATCCAATCACTCCCAAGTTCTCACCAGCTGTATGACAACTGATTCTCCTTTACACATAAGTTTGCACAGCCAGCTCATGAGCTCTGCATTTGTAGCCCATATTGAACCTATTAGTTTGTATTTAACCATCCATTGCTACACTTCCTGGGTGAATTCCAACCAAACAACAAAGGTTTTGGAACCACATCGTGATAGAACACCCTTTTGCCTAAAATAAAGATAAAACTTGCTTACGTTTGATATGATCTCATCCAACTTCAGAACACATTCAGAAGCAATTGGCAGGCCGTCCCCTCAGCTAGGAACACGGACTGAATGAGAACACTGTTTGTCCTGCAGTTGGGGAAACAGCCACAGACAGCTGGAAGAGACAGTAGTAGCAAAGTGGAAGGCCAAGATCACCATAACTTGTTCTGAGCAGTCTTGGAAGGACAGTAACTGCCAACATGAATGAAATGCCCCAGCTAACACACACAGCATAATGAAACTGTATGAAGCTACAGGTATCTTCCGCAAGGCCAGGTTTTTAACGGTATGTTAGTAGCTAAATCACTGTGGATTAGACATTTAGCTACTTTTAAAAAATCAAATATACAAAGGGACAACCTCTCACATCACCTCTCACAACCTGGACTAGGCTGTACCCAACGTTTTCCTGACAGACAAGATGGAACAAGTATTGGGGAACACCAACAGAAAACAGCCTACAATAGGAACTGAGGGTTGTCCTTTGGGATGCCAAGTAGAGATGGGAAGGCTTTTGTACTAGTAAGTGCTTACTTATCAGTGGGGAGGTGATTTTGACTACTTGCATGCTCCTTGCAGCAGCAGCAGCAGCATGTAGAAGGCTCATACTGTGTCTGTGCAGCACTTCACCATCATCATCATCATCACAGAGTAACACTGCACAGCGCTGACATAACCTCTGCTCTAGGACATGGGAACAGCTCTGATGGCTGACTACCACCAGCTGATGAGCTCTGCCCCAGGCTCAATGTGGAGGAGAAGGACAGTGGAGCAGCAATAGTGGGGAGAAACCCAGCTGAAGCAACAGAACCATTGCCCATCCTAGCCTCACTCCCCCGTAACTTTTGAGGCTCAGAGACTTGCCTGTGGGCTGTAGCATGTGCTGCAGAGCGTGGCCCAGACAGCTCCAGCTCCTGCAGTGTTCCTCGGCACTGCAGGACTGCCTGGCACTGAATGTGGGTGCAAGACTTCAAAGCCCACTGGAATTACCCACTGGCCACAGCACTGCTGAGCCCAGCAGCAGCAGCAAAGCAGGCAGATGCCCAGTAAAGGGGAGAGAATATTCCAGGTACTACAAAAATGCCACATGAAGAGACCTAAAAATGAAAGTAATTTACTGGCGGGTAAAGACAAACTAACCAAGAAACTGGGTCTTTCCCCTCTTCAGCCAAGAAGTTAAAATGTGCTCAAGTGGGTGGTTAAGCCGTGGTGACTTCAGACTGTCAGTGGGTGCTGGGAGAGGGAAGAAGGAGCATCACAGAACTGAAAATTCCCCCATTTTGTGCTGACAGCAACCAGTGACCTTGGGAGAGCCCTGTCAAGCAGATATCACTTATGTGTCACAGCCAAGTCAGCAACCAGCGTCCCTGTGGGACCTGTTACACATCAAGGCTTTCCTCTCGGGGTGTCCCCCCAACATGACTGTAATCAACACTAAAAATAATACTGCAGTTTATATTTGGGCTAGAAATCACCAGTGTTAATACTGACAGCCAGCAGAGTCTCCAGAGAGGGTTTGGTCACTGCTGACCCTGCCTGAGATGTGAAGGATGATCAGGACAGAGAGGGCTGCTTTGATGCCTTTTGCTGCAAAGACAGCAGCAATTTTTATGGCTCAAGAGGGTGACCACCTCCAGTGGGCACTGTCCCCTTCCCATCACCCAGAAACATCCCCCAATTTAATTTCTTCTTCACCTGCTTGTGCAAAGCACTCAGCATGGGCCTGCTGCTGTGTAGGGGCAGCATCAGAAAGCAAGCAGAGAGCAAACTGAGAGTGTCTGGTTTGGTTTCGGCTGCTATTTTTTTTCCTTGATTCAGAAATGTCATCTGCATCCAGCTGTTAGTATTTTGGAAATCTGCTGGGTTTTATTTTCCTCGTGTGGTTAAGTGCAGCTGATGTTCCAGCTGCAAAAGCCTCGGCAGCCAGTGAGCCTGCTTAAAGTAACCATACATGAAAGACAGTGCCCTGGCCAGCACCTTCTGTCCTGGGAGCACCCTGGGGCTCCCCTTGGGCAGCCTTCTCATCACTCTAATGGGAACAGTGCTTAACCTCATCACAAACACACCAGATGAGAGTGAGGTGATCAGGAACTGCACAAATAGATATCTACATTAATTAATGCATCAGAGAAAACATTCTAGTTGCAGCCAACAGCATCCTGACCCTGACTTCTGAACGCATGGCAATGCTTACACTATAAACTGCAGCATAATAAATACACTGTAAACTGATAAACTTCCAAAACACTACGGCATTGCTATCCAGTTGCAAGTTTTCTGCTCTTTTTGTAGAGTTTGTTTTTCAAAATCCCATACTGTCACGAGTATAATCTATGTTACCCATAAAAAGAGCATGATTCAGCAACAGGGCAGGTTACACATGAATGAGGGTATGCTCAGTTAGTCAGTGACACGGACAAAATCATCCACTGCTGAAGAGTCAGGTAAATACAAACCACCACTAAATATAGCCTGATCACATAATTGGCCTTTACATGTCTTTCCCCTCCCAAGCAATGATAGAAACAATGTTGGGTGATTAATAACTCCTGATGACTGTATTTACCAAGTAAGCTATAAAAGAAAGTGTAAGTGATATGAAAGTGTATTTGCTGCAGCAGAGGCGTTCGGTGGCATGCCGGGGGGGGTGGTCCCTGGCAGGGGTGGGATGGTCCCCAGAGGCAGTGAGGCACTGCGACCCAGGCTCTGCATGCCCAAAGCCCTCGGGGAAAAGGGGCAGACAGAATCCTCTTTAGAGAATCCTTAACTCCTGCTGATGATTCACCCATTGTAGCTGAAGTTAAACAAAGAAAAGAAAACATATAGCGCAGGCTGCTTGTAAGGCCACTAGAACAGTAGAGATGGCATTACTTTAATTTCCCTTTTACCTGGAAAGAAAAATAAACTGAAAAAACAAAGTAACCCCACCACCTCTTTAAAGGGTTGGAAAAAAGCTGTCTGTGAAGGGAGAAGACCTCCTTGAACACGTGCTGGTTTCCATCCCCCCCATAAGCAGGCCTTAGTGTGTCTTCCACCACGGCTGGCCTGGATGCAGGCATTTCACAGCGCGGGAGAGGCGGGGCGAGGAGCAAGAGGACGTGAAGTTTGCTGTGCTGTCCAGAAGATGAAAACACTAGTGCTGTTTATAGAGGGAAACCCAGTTCGTCAGCCCAAATGAATTCCTGTGCTAATCCATGAAGGCTTCATGTTTTCCACCAGCCCCAGCCACTGTAAAGACTATCTTTAGGAGGCACAGTGTGTTTGGAAAGGAGCAGCTGGAAAGAGGAGACGTTTATGCCAGCTTGGAAGGCTTTCTGGTATGGAAAAAGAGGAATGCTCTCTTGGGTCTCCCCACAAAATTAAGGCATCTTCATCCAGAGCAAAACGATGCCAAGCACAACAAACAAAAGCGGCTTTCCCCAACTCTCCTGGGCAGCCTCACTCCAGGGTTCACAATGGTTTCCATAGAACTTGTTTTGCTATCATAACAAATTCGATCTATCCAGGCGTGATGGCGCGCACTGTTTTCTAAAGACAAGAAAATTAATTTCCTCGCTTATTTGTCTGCCAAAGCATTTTTGTCTAGGTGCCACAGACAGGGACTCCCCAGATAACCAGTGCATCTGCCGGTCGGCTGAATGCAGCGTACATCTTGAAAAGAAAAATCCTCGAGAGGTTTTGGTCTGTGTAAATGGCACGATGCAAGTTATCTTTGCTGCAGAGGCTGGGGGAGAGGCTGCCCTTGGCTAATCACTCTCGTTCCTTGGCCTCTGCTCCTCCCAAGCTGAGCCAGCCTCAGCAGAGTGTGCCTGTGTGCGGCAACACAAGCTTCCTGTCGTAAACCAGCCATCAACTGTGTGCATCTCTCGTTGCATACAGGGGAGGAAATGAATGTCTTGTTATATTGACCACAATCTGTTGAAATGCTAGTAAATATTACTAAGTGTGATTATGGGCTAGATAATCTACACGGCCAGGGTACGTTCCCCGAGACTGAGAGCTGCACTGGAATGTCACAGGCAGGTGAAGTTCCTTCCAGCCTTTCCACTGACACACTTGTGCTCAGCCGTGAGTTTTGAAAAGCAGAGGTGATTTTCTGCATGACAGAAAAAGTTGGAGGAGCATTTCATGTTACATCTAAACCAAGACCATTATCAGAATTTTTGGAAAGTCTTAATCTCGATCTAAAATTTGCACTAGTTTTGAAGATGGGAAGAGCCATGACATGTAATCAAATATAGCTAATAATTTCTAAACAGACATAATAATAGCTTTGTGTGCTTCTTGTTTTAATAATAGCCTATCAAATTTATACTGAAGAAAAAAATGTATTTAAATCATTGGTAATTTTTAAAAAGGAAACATATCTGAAAACATAGAAGTTACTTGAAGGCATGAAGCTGCAGGATGACCTCAGGAGAAAAACTCTCATATGAAACAGCCTACCTAGCTGAAAATCTCACCCTAGGATTTGCCTGCTGGAAAGCACTATTTTGCAATGCTTTCCAAGGAAAGATAGCACCCCACTCAAAGCAAATGCACCTGTGTGAAGAAGAAACCAGACAAGAAAAAATGTAACTTTAAGGAAAGAAAGACTGACAAAACACAATGTAATTTTAAAAATACAGCTCCTAAAAGCTCTTCTCCAATTTGCCTCAGATCTGGTTTAAACCAAGCCATTTTGCTCACTGGACCTGCTCGATGCCAGGGTCAGTATTTGCAGACAGTATTTGCAGACCATTTCAAGCCTTTGCAAACATCAATTTGTACAAAATTGTAATTACTTCATATCCAGTGACTTGAACTGGGGGACTCCCCCAAGTCCTAAGGACAGCTTCCCTGTTTGGTGACCACTTACCTATGGTAATGAGATTCTGAGCATTATTTTCAAGTGGCTTTGGCAGGCTTACAAAAAAGATACTGCAATGCCCTGTGTGCCCCCACCAGCACCCCCTTCCCTGGAAAGCACTGGCCGAAGGTGCTGCCTGTGGGTAGGCTGGATCCACCACAACCACACACAGTGTCAGAGGGCAGGTGCCTTTCAAAGTTGGGACCTTCAGACACCTTCAGAGAAAAGCCCTGCTGCCTCCTGGTAAGAATCAAAAACCCAAAAGTGAGTGATGAAGACCCAGCACAATCTGATACTTGACCATAAAGAGATATTTGACCATAAAGGGAATGCAATGTCTGGTACATCATCCAGCTTCCTCTGGCCTTGTGGCTACGGAATCTCCTGGAACTGAGCTCTTACAAAATAACCGACGCTGCATTGCTCATAATGACAGATATTTAACCCAGGGAGGTTTAACTGTCACAATACTTTCACCATTGACTCCCATACTTCTGAAGTGGTTCCCCCTTCATTTAGTCATTCTCACTCTTTCCAAAGAAACTTAGAAACCACCTAAATAAACCAGCACCGATTGAGACATTGCAAATGTCATAAGAGTCATTCATGTGTCTCACTATTTGTCCTGAATGTGACTTGATTCATTCATGGATGATGAAGTCATTCATCATTAAGAAACCAAACTAAACCACACCACAATTTGGGAATCTTTGACTAGACTCCCCTGGCAGAGATGATCAGAGGGAATGATTGCAAACTCACACTCCTCTAATTTACTGCTGCTTTTGCCCTGGCCCAAATTATTCTTTGCACGTTAAAAGCGAAGAGTCCTTGCACAAAGGCAGAGCAAGTCAACGTGTAAGCTTTGAAAAAGGACTAAACCATGCTGTCACTTAGCTGTGGTATCATCCAGCTATTTCTGCAGTGCCTCAAGGTTTTCTGGTCATGCAGCACACACTGCTTGGGTGCACAAGCAGGTCTGGCACAGGAGTGTTGCACTGCCAGCATCCTCCCACCACCCACGAGCTGGGGTGAAGCAAGGGACAGTCTGCTTTGACCTTTACTTCCACACCTGACAATTATCCACGGGGAAAAATTCTCCCTCGGATGCAAACCCACCACTCACTTCAGCATCCATGGGCAGAAGTCAATAATAGTCTTCTCACTAAATCTAGTTCAACTATGATTTCACTCTAAAGAAACTGTGCTTGTTCAGCTGAGGGCAGAGTTTAGCCTGTGTTTCGGAGTGCGAAGTTTCCAAATTAAAAACCCACCAAAGGCCCTGGCTTGATTAAAATGGGAACTGTGTGGATTAGGTGAACCTGCAGGAAGATGGAGAGCGTTAGACCAGTTTCTCACCGAATTAGTGTTACCCTGCTGAGTCACAGGGGCATCACTGTTGAAGCTCTTTGATCCTCAGTAGTTTTACTCTAGTTAACAGTAGCTGAAGATTTAACTCTTTTATACCTAACACTGGTTAAATCCAGCTCAAGACCAATTTTTCAGTGCCACTGTTATAAGATAATTAGTCATGCAAATATAGAGAGATCAGAGTTTTAATTGCCAAACAGACTGTAATACTTACAGAAGATGTGCACCTAAGCTGGAGAAGATCAATGTTTGCAAAATGGGGAGTATACTAGGATTTAGGGGTTGTGTGCAGACCCTTTTTAGAGAGAGGATCCATCTGTGAAATTCACAGCTGGATGTATGCCCAGATTTCTGTGCTTGCAAAACTGAACCATGGGGACGTGAAGTGATAATTCAGACACAACTGCATTGTTTGTACATTTTAGGTTGGCTTTTACCTTCCTCTGGTTTCTTCCTGGTAAGCATAGAAGAAGTTATACTACAAAATGAGAAAGAGTGTGAAAGCCAGCAGCTGGTTGAAAATTCAAATTAGGAGCTAATATCCTGGGAAGGGAGTTGTATGGTCTTCAAGTATTTGCTCTTCTTCTTCTATCTCTGACTCTCCTGCTGGCATGACTACAGATGTGCTGGTTGTTTTTCAAATCAGAAAAGTAGAAATGACCTATTAGGTCATCTAGAATCTCTTGTAGCCAATGCAGGATTGTCTTCTTGTACATTTGTCCAGTCTGCTTTTAAAATTCCTCTAAAAACATACCACATCCAAATTAGAGCACAGAAGCCTCTTGGAACTGGTGAGTAAGCAGCACTATAAAATGACTGGGGAGTATAAGGCCACACCAGCTTCTGCTGGGTAGAACTAGGTAGCTCTCACTATTTAGACTTCTCGTAAGAAAATGAACTTTGATGGAAATTCAGATGATTCATCCTCCATTTTTTATTTAAAAATGGCCATGGATTTATAAATAAAAATGATTACTATATTTTCATAAGAAAAAAAGCATGAAAAGCACGTGGAAGAAAAATGGATTTTAAATTAACCACCTATGGGTCTTCATTCTTGGGGAAGAAAATACCTATACAGACAAAAAGTTCCCCATCATATATCCACACTGCCTGTCAGGATGTGACCTTAACTGGAAAAGTTCTGTTTGTGTGAATAATGATGAGAATCCAGACACTTTTCTAGAATAGAAGACTTTATAACTGGCTTTCAGTTTGGACCATAAACAGACTGTATATCTTTAAGACGGTTATTCTTGCCAGGCGTTTTATTTCACAATAGTTAAAGAAATGTGCAGATGTTGTCCAAACTTTTCAAAGCAGTACGGCTCTCTGCAGCTGCTTGCAAGATTTCAGCAGTGCAGTTTGAAAATGGATCAAGCTGCTTTTTTTTGCTGGTCATCGCAGCAGGAGCAGAATCCTCCCATGTGTTATATTACGCTTTAAGGGAAGAAAAGACCCCTACCCTTTTCCCACCTTTGCACATTCTTAACACAATTTGTAAGAAATAAAACTGCGAAGAGCAAACCCAGGCATTCAGGGTTCACGAGTCAGGCATCTAATAATCATGAGATTGGTTTTAAAATCATGCAATCAGCTCCCCGCCCCCAAAGTTGCATCACTTTTGTCTGCCTGGATTTTAAAAGATCAAAACACCAAGGATCATATTTTTAGTGTTTTGTTTTTCTTGCATTGGACTTGAAAAGATCACTAAGAAAAATATAGCTCTCATATTTTGCTGCAGACACCTGCACAAGGAATTTTAAATCACTATAAATATTCCAAGACTCATAATTAAATAGCAAAGAATTAGCAAAAGCTTCAAGCTGCCCTGTGGATATAAGCCAGTCCACTGGTTATACTTATCAATTACACTGTGCTAATTTTAAAGGGAAGATAACAGAATAAACTGTGAGGACAAATACATACCTAGCTGTGGGTTCCTTATAGAGTTAATTGTCAGGGATAGTACAACTCCCCTCTCTAATAGATGAGTCCAGCACATTGCATCATCTTTACTGGGAGTTACTAACACTAAGATTCATTTTGAGGTGGTCACATACAAAGCAAGTAGGCTGAACTCATGCAATTATTGCCCATGTGAAAATCCAATATATTTCATACACTGCAGGTACCCCTACAAGTTTATCCAGCTTAGCAGCACTGGGGCTGCTGCTAAAACCCTTCTTCCAGTGCAGACATAGTCATCCCAGTACAAAAGCCTCTCAGTGAAACAGCTGGTGGTGGTTCCCTGACCTGGCATAAGCTGTGCTGATTCCAGTATTTTTACACCAACGGAGCTGTGTCTATACAAGGGCTTTTACCATAATAGCTGTGTTAGCAAAATTTAAAAAAAAAAAACAAACCCAACACAACCACCTTAACCAGCATAGTTATGTGGTAAGCTGCCTAAGTGTAAAACAAGCCTTGCTAAAGGTTTCCAGAGAGCTTCTCTGGTTCAATGCAAAACAGAGAATTTAGCTCTAGAAGGAGTTAACCCCCCTTCCTGCTCTTACACAGTTTTGTTATAAGCCATTTCCTATCTGCACATTTCTTGCTTCTCAACTCCAAAGCCCCCATTTTTAAAAAATGTTGTCAAAACAATTATGATTTTGACTGAACTGAAAGAATTTCTGAGTAAAACACCCACTGTCACCCCTCGCTGGCAGGAGGACCACTGATTCATTCTCCTTACATGCTGTACTTGCTCACGCGGCAGCTTAGCTCTGTCTCCACACTTTGCCATAAAAACGGAGGATATTTCTATCAGACACACCTGCTCTCGGTGACAGGTAGTGTATTACCTGCCAGCAATCAATCATTCACTTCTAGAAAGCAGGCAGTATTCTTCGAGATACAGTATGAAATGAGTGAGAAGGGTGGAAAGAGAAAAAGGGGAGAGCAGCTCTGTCAATCCCTCCCTTTGGTGCAACCTGTTTTACCAACCTACAGCATGGCCAGCACTGCCCCAGCTCCTGCACATCTGGGCAACAGTTTCTCGTGCCTTTGGTACCCTCACATCTGTGCGATGGATGCAACTGAGGGGATCCATGGGCCTGCGATCCCATAGGCAAGTTTTACCAGTGACTTTTTGCACCAGCTGGGGCAAGTCACTTCAAAGCTCCCCCTTCACCCATCTCTAAGAGCTGGGGGAAAAACTTGTCTGCTTCTTTCTGCAGTGGAATTATTTTAATTCATTACCGTTTCTCTGCACTGGATGAATAGTGTCACTGGACTGAAAAATGTTATTGTTGTTATCCCTTTAAATTGAAAGTGGATTGAAGGAATAAAAGTAAATGTATGGTCTATTTT
Source organism: Scolopax mira (assembly GCA_004320125.1). Classification (NCBI taxonomy): domain Eukaryota; kingdom Metazoa; phylum Chordata; class Aves; order Charadriiformes; family Scolopacidae; genus Scolopax; species Scolopax mira. The sequence goes on from BJBW01001116.1 coordinate 217,728, forward strand.
GGCAGATGTCTTCCAACAGATGGGTGTCTATGGTCGTCTTTATAAGAGCTGTCTGCTGTCTGTGATTCAGACCGTCTAAGGAATGCCATGAGCGTGGAGTAAATGGACAGCAAGTCTGGGAAAGGACTTTATTGTGGTTTAGAAGCTTTCAATTCTCAACTGCATGAACAAGTTCTTTTTTTCAAGTAACTCTTTTGCCAGTATTTCAAAACTATCATTGAAAATTACTTGATGCCTTCTGAAAACTGAGCACTTTCTGCTGATAACGGTCCACTGCGTTAGCCTTCAAACGGTGGCAAGGCTTCCACCAGCAAATCTCTAGAATTGGGGTTTATTGTCTTGGTGCATCGGTTCGTGGTGGGACACTGCCCATCAAGACACCGAGAGAGCATTCACGTACCCATCCTGCAGTGTCAGTTCTTGGCAGCGGTGCCCGTGGTCTCCTAATGGAGTCTGCATGTTCTTTTGAACAGGAAACGCTTTGTAACACAACTTGCCTGTGGGCACTTACTGCACCAATTAAAGATTCCTGAGCTCGAGAACAAAGAGGTGCCAGTGGAACTATGGTTTTAATCACTTGATTCATTTTCTTCCTTCCTCCGCTGCTGATTTTGAATGTATGGGTTTTTCTTTTTCTCACTTTGTTTTGCTGTGCATGTTTTTAGGCAGCAGGACAGCTGCTTAGAAAGATTGCTGGGCAAAGAGCAGTCTTGAAATAGGGCTGGATTTGTCTGAATTTTCAAATAGCAAATTGTTTCTAGAGGTGAAGAACTTCAGATGCCAGCCTGCCATAACAATAAAAATACATAGTTCTTATTCAGGTATGAAGGGGTTTTTTTCTAAGAATCCATGTGACATGAACGAATTATATGCTTAAATGCAGGAGAGGGAAGAATAACAAGATATTTTTTATAATGGTAAATTGAGGTACAAGGAAGTTAAATACTTTGCTGAAAGGCCAAGCTCAGACACAACCCAGAAGACTAGCCTCCTCTTCTTTTTACTTCCTGCCAACAGACTACAGGCTTTTGGGAGCAGAACTACCTTTTTGTTCTCTTTGCATGTTGCATCTAGAAAAGCAACATGCTTAAGACTGGCATATGACAAGGGCACTTAGGTCGTAATGTGACAAACACAATAACATAGATCCAAAAATAAAGCATGTAGCATACCCACAGAGTGCTGTAAGGTCCCCGTAGAGAGAACAGAAAATCTGGAATAAAGTGAGTCAGAGCTTCAAGAATGAGTCTGATGAATACATAGATTTGCTAGAGTGTTTGAGCAAAATGTTTTGGAGAACGTACAGGCTTCACTCTTAGTCAAACTCTGCCTAAGCAGAAATGACCACACCTTCTATGAAAAGTAGTTCTAATTAAAAACAGGACTTGGATTTTTTTTTTTTTTGGATGCAAATTGTTGCTCTAACTGAACCACAGCCCATTTGCAACATTCAAATTCACTCCTGCCTAAAATGCCAGGAAACAGGAACATTTCCCCTCGGCCCTGTATTGCTATTTTACCCTGTGCATGGACATATGATGAAAACAACTACAAACCAAACTAAAACATGCTCCTAAAGCCACCATCTTATATGCTTTCTGGGGATAAAACCACTACAGTGTTCAGAGAGAAAAGCAGCTTCTCTACAGCCAGGGAGGTGGCCGGACCCCTGGTCCCTGCTTAGCTCTGTTGCTAAGCATGGAGGGCTTAGAACTGGCTTCACTGTGCAGCTGAGGTTCCCCCAGCACAGGGAAATCCCCAGGTGGCACCAAGCTGACAGAGCTGGCTTCACGCCACCCCTTCCTCCATTCTCTGGGGAGGGTGAGCAGGATGCTCCCAATGTGCTAGCACCCAAGCCAAAGCCCTAAGGAGCATGGTGGCTGCAAGGGGCCCTGTGTCCTGGCTGTACTGACCCTCTCCTTTCATCCACGCACAGATGCCAGTCTCACCAAGGACCAGCACGGATGCAGAGTGAGCTGAGCACTGAGGGAGGGCAGCAGGAAAGAGCTCAGTCCCAGCCTGACGCCTGCTCAGGGCTGACACAGTCGCTTTCCTCTTGGAGAGCCAGGGTTTCCTGGACGTACACCCTGCTCAGGCTCGTGCCTAACAGCGACCAGCCTAAAGAGAAAGAAGCTGGTCAGAAAAGAAAGATTTTTCCTGAATGTGGAGGAAAGAAGGGGTTTGAATTTCATTTCATGCCACTGTGAGGACTGAGTGTGGATTTTCTTCTTGAATGAAAGAATACAGAAAGAAAATGTAGGGACCTAACACATTCTGGATGGTCTCGGATGATACCCATCGTTAGGGCAACGGTCATTGCAGTAGGGACCAAAACTGCACAAATTAACATGTTGCTCGTAGGGAAGGTGATTTAAAATGCTGGGTGATTTACAAGCATGAAATTGCACACCCTGCAGATCCATTTTCTAAAGCAATATCTGCTATGTGTGAAATTTTCTGCGAAATACATGAGTTCACTGTAAAACATCTTTGCTGATCGGCAGTCTGATAAACCACTACACAGGCATCTGCCTTGCTTTTCTCCTCCCCATTAAAGATTACTGGTGCACCAAAAATAATTTAGAGCTGCTGTATCAAACAGACAGCTCTGAGCGTCAGATGTGGTTAGATAGTTACTATTTGAATAATGATAATCATTTTTCTTTGTAACGTGAAAAGCACACAACATGACAGCTGAACCAAAAGGAAGAACTAAATCTAAGGCAGGCAAGTTGATAACATCCAAGACAACAGCTACACGTCCATTATTTGTATATGAAAAGAACCTAACTCCATGCTTGACACCCAGTCTCTGTAAGGCACTCCTAGATCGTCGCATCCGAGTGTTTTAGAGTCTGTGATGCATTTATCCTCCTGTTGCTCTTGTCACACAATCCTTGTATCTCTGTGCTGCAGATGGGGAACTGTGGCACACGGCAGCTGAGCGGCTTCCCCAGGGCTACACAGGAAACCTCCAGCTCTGCAGCATGAGCGTGGACAATCCAGGGCACAACCAGTGCCCCAAGCCCTGGGTCACCCTCTCTTGACCCTGTCCCACCAAGGCATTTTGGATGGTGCTGCAAAGAACTTTTTTTTTTTTTTTTTTTTAACTGGGTTTGTGCTTTAAATAGCTAATCTGATTGCTCTGAAGGTCCTGGAAGAACGAAGTTCTATTTGTCAACATATTTCTGTGGTTGTTTGTGTAACTTTTACCATTGTTGGTGGTTTCGGTTATGAACAATATTAAGATGAGGCCTTGGCTGAAATGTGCTCAGCACTCTCTCATCTTATGGCTTTCACTTGCATTTGAAGCCAATCACTGCTTGCCAGCAGTAGCCTGGACACCAGATGGGTCCTGAAGGATCTCCTGACTATCTTCACCCCCAAAATATTTCCAATAATAATGATTCTCTGTGGCAGAGGTGTGTAACAAAGGTTTCTCTGCCAATTTTTCATTAATATTCCCTTCCCCTGAGGATTCATCTTTACACTATTTGATACAGAAAAGTTACAGATTGGGGTTTTTTGTCAAATACATAGGAATACGTACAAGGAGGTATACATATATGCAGCAATGTCTAAGCTGCATCAGTCTTCCCAATGGCTGCATTTCCAAATCCAACCTATATGACTTGATAGCTAGAGCCTTTCTTCCAGTAACCACACATTTCATAATTCTGTCTGGGAGGGCAAAACTGAGAAGTTGCAAGGGGGATGCACAAGCCAGGCTGGGCACTTCTTGCTCTGACGTAGCACCAGTTCTCTACATCTGCAGTATGATCAGAAATGAGCAACAGACATTCTGAAGTTATTATTAAGGTGACCAGTACAGACAGTATCAGTTGTGCAGCTACTGCAGAGTTCCTCACACATGGCAAAACCCACCTGAAAATACAGGTAAATACTTGCCATCACCTGCCTTAAGGTCCATGATGTTTTTGGCTACACTGCTGGTGCTATTCAACCTTGAGAACTTACAGCTTTGTGATCTATGTCACACATTTGACTTTAAACCTCCTGTGGAAGTGGAACCAGCTCTTATCTTCACAATGCAGGAGGTAAAAACATGTTAGATGTGCTATGTCCCCAGTATTATATGCCCTGTGGAGCAGTGAAGGCTCTGATCAAAGAACAAAACCGTGATCTCAGAAAGAAGGATAAATACATATTTATTTTTTTTACAGCAGGGGAGATAAGAAAATAATGAAGAGTCCTGTCAGCAGTGTCCGCAGGACTCTGGAAGAGGTAAAGAGAAACAGCAATTGTGTTAGCCATGATATGTTCTTTTCTGGTCACTTCCAAGAGAGCTCAAAGACTGGAACAGCCTACAGACTCTGACAGGCAAAATCTTCAGGAATGAGGAACCAATGGAGCAGGGCTTGGTCCCAAGTCACTCAAGAAGTTCATGGCAAAGCTCAGAATAGAAGCAAAGACCAGAACACCAAGGCTGAGTACTAACTGCGTAGGCAGAGGACAAGAGTTGACAGGAGGAGGTCACAACCGTACAAAGGGACGAAATCTGGGCTATCAGCAGAAATACGGATAAAGAAGAACAAAGAAGAGGGAGGAGGAAGATGGGGAAGGGAAGAAGAGAGAAGGGAAGTGAAAGACACCGAAAAGTGGTTGCGTAAGAGCCTGTGCATCAGCAGCAGTGCAGTGCGTTCATGCCAAGCCTGGCTGGGGAACCATCATCTCAGTATCTATCTGTGAAAAATCACAGCAAGACCTAACAGCTCACTTCATCTCAGAAGAACTTTCTGGATAAAAGGGATTTGAGGGTAAAGCCTCCATAATCCTTTGGGTTTGCTTTCTTTTAATACTTTAAAGCACAAAAATAAACTTTCTAGTTAGGAAAAATATGGCTTTTGTTATGTTCTGAGTCACTTTTCCCCAGCAGCAAACAAAGTGGCTTTTCAATTCAAGTTCTGAACATTTCAGAATGAAATGTTTTGCAAAGTCCTAAAGTAAATCACAATTCTCCAAGTCTAGCTAATGTAAACTCACTGAGGTCAGTAAAGAAACCCCATGTGACCAATCTCGCCTGGCCTAAGATGGGTGGCATAATTGATAAATTAATCTCTAGTTGAAATCAGTTCAAGATGATCCAGTCAACCAGAAGCCTGGAATTTCATTATTAACTTGCTGTTATTCTGCCTAATGTCTCCTCTTAGCACAGAGGTTGACTACAGCCTTTGTGAGCTATGCTATAGTTAGATATTACTGGCCTGATTCAAAGCCCAGTGAAATTAATTTAGCAGTCCATTTAAGTGGGCTTTGGCTTGCCTCTGAAGTTTGCTAGCTTTTACTTTTAGATTCTTTTTAATTTCTTTTACAAGGTTTGTACCAAGTATTTTTAGAAACATGGAAGAACCCCTCAGCTTCTCATATTAAAAGTTCCTTAAAATACAGTGTTCAATTTTACTACTAGAAAGATTATCTTGTTTTGTTATCATGCCCCATTTCCCAAATGGGAAGTGGATTTTACTTAGCTATTTTCTTGCAGATCCAGCAAAACTCCTAAATCAATTTCACCGTTAAAACCCAATACAACACTGCTCTTCAGACATGGAAACCAGTAAAAACTCTCTAGATTTTACTGTGACGGCACCAAAGCTACATCAACCACATTTCAAACACAGACCTAACAGAGAAAACTATCCAAACTCTATTCTGCCCACAGAAAGAGCAATGAAGACTGTACCGGATACAAACACAGAACATTCAGTACCAAAGCTGAAGAAAGTAAAACTTTCATGGGCACAGTCTCACAACTCTAAGTGAGCAACTGCAGTAAAAATCTCAAACTACTGTGTGCTTTAAAAGCATATAACAGTGCACATTTACAAGATCAAACCGTGCATGCAATTGCCTAGAGGACAGCAGCAGTGAATATTCATGAAAATCAGGTCTGTACTTCATGCATAAGAACACCTTATATTTGCAGCAATATATACAGCAATCTCATTCTGCTCCCACTAAAATCAGCGATGGGTTTGCTACCAGCCTTTATGGTTGCAGCGTCTAGCTGCACTATTAACTTTACATTGATTTCTTCTTGCCAGGAATATACTTTAATAAAAGAACAATCAACCAGATTGCCAATAGCTGCCTACCTAAGAATAAGCAGGATACATTCAAAGAAAGCTTTACTCTAACTTATATTAATTCCTAAAGGCTAAATCTGCTGGCTCACAACAAAGAAACAGCATTGTTTTACTTATCAATGTCCTACTGTTCATCTAGAACATCTGCAATAGTTTTGCCTGAAGCATTACCCCATTCATTACAGGCCTTGATAGACTGCTCAATGAGCTGCTTTTTTTTTTTTGGTACAAAATGTACAAAAGCATTTTACAAAGTGGACTTTGCCCTGATATGAATAATAAAAAAATAATTTAAATGTGCATTTTGTTTCAGATTCTCCATTTTCCAAACTAACCTTTTGCAAATGGAAACAAAATGGCAACAGTTTGAAACCTGACAGCTCGCTCCATGTCACAAAGCAAGACAGAGGTTTTCTGCAGAACACTGTTTTTTGCTCGGCTGCCAAAGTGCATTGCCATCTACCAAAAATGCAGTTGATGAAAGACCAAAATGCAACGTGAGTAAACAGCAAATATCCACACCCATCAAATGGAGGCCACGTTGGTTTTGTGCCAAGGAACAGGTGGGATTTTTAAGTCCTAAACTTCCTCCCTCCAACAAACCAACCCATAGAAGAGAAGAGCAGTGCTTACCGTCGTCCAGATATGCTTGGTCCAGATTCTGTTCTTGTTTAATAGTGACTCCAGCTGGTAACACTTCTTTCTGATCACTAACTGGTGGTCCATTTTTTGCTGCTCGCTGGCCTGAGGCTGTCTGCTGCTGAATCACGGTAGGATATGAATTCGGACTTAACCTTTGTGCTTGACTGACCTGGGGCTGGTTGGATCTTGGAACATTGGACGTAAAATTTTCACAGCACATGATGTGCTGAAATTCTTGGTGACTTCCACACCTCAGCTGCTGGTTGGTTGGAGAATAGTGAATCACTGGAGAAGACTGCTGGTTGCCTGGAGAGTGGTGGAGCACCGCTGAAGTTTGGCCTGGAGAACCAGCGTGCACCAGCACTGACCTATGGGCATCTGAAATAGCAACTGGAGTAGCCATCAAATTGGATTGCTGGTAGCCCAGTTGGCTCGGGCTAAGGCTCTTGCTTCTTTGGTATATTACAGCGGCTGGATTCTGCTGATGGTATCGAGAATCAGGAGAAGAAAGGCCTGAGCGCAACTGCTGGCAAGGAGCCATAGTAGCCACAAGACAGGAAGGGGATTCGGTGACCATTGTGTGCTGTGAATAGTAAGGCTGTGTTACTGTTCCCAGACCACTGTGTACTGTATTGCAGATTAAGGCTGGATCATAGTCATCAATGGGCTCTGTTTTGATTGATGGTACTAGAATAAAGCATGCAAAGGACATTATTCGTAACAAGCTGATAAGAAACAGAGAGATTTTCCTTGAAGTAGTAACAGACTTAAGCCTTTTACAACATTTGCATGTACAAGCTCATTATCTCACAGGCATCAAGTTTAATAAATCACGTATATGCAATCGTGGCAGTGTCTTTCTTGAAAGCCCTCTGTGCTAAGACGTTCTTGAAAATCTATAATGATCTATTTAACCACAAATTTCTAAAAATTGAAAAGTTCAGCCCATATTTTAATTCATTTAAGGGCCATTCTGGAAAATAAGTAAAGGAAGAAGCCACAGATAGATGTTTCATGTAGTACCTCCATCTCAAAGGAAGACTGAATAAATAGAAATACTATGACATATACAACTTCTCATTTCTCTGTCAAACATTTAACTACTGACCAAAGGCAGAGCTGAATTGTTTTAGAGCTTTCTTTTTAGTTCCTTTGCTGCTTATAGCTTCCTCAGAATGAGAGCTGAAGACTTTTTTGACACTGTCATTTAAAAAACCATGATATAGTAAGAGTTGTGTGAATCTTGGTGTGCATAAATTATTTCCCCCTACAGACAAGTTCTCACAATTCTAATGTTTTGTAAAATATTACCCAAAACTCAGTACTGAAATATCATACAATGGAAACCATGTAACAGTCATGCAACAGGGTTATTTTTTGGAAGTATAGAATTTCTTCTCTGAAGTGGTCTATTTTGTGGATTGCATTAAGATAGTATTGACTTATCAATACTATTCCACAGGAGAACAATTTAGCAGCTATACAAAACCTTAACATACCCTATACAGTTCATAAATTCGGGGAGAGGATCAGAGATTTCCAGGCTGGAGGAGACCAAAATGAGAATCAGAATGAATGTTTGCCCATCCTTAGAAAACAGTCAAATTAAGACATCATTTTGAAGTTTGAAAAAAATCTGGTACTGTTATTTTATGCTTTCTGTTTTCCACAAACACAATACTCTGATTTTCTCACAATATTTTTCTCCCAGCCAAAGCTGAGAAATTCTGGGAATCTCATTAGTAATCCTTTTGCATTTATTGTGACATAGCTCACCAATTCCCAAGGGGAAGTACATCAGAAAAGCATTCATATTTTCCTCAACCAGCCTCATTTGGACAATATATACTGCTCGCCTTCCTCCATACTGAGCCCTTGTTACTTTCCCAGATCTGATGTTATCTTACTGTCACACACGTCAGCTGGGGAAGGCAATGCTCATGGTTTTCACAGGGTCACATCATGTCACAGACTGAGACTGCTCCCACTGAGGCTGCTGGCAAACTTCCATCAAGTGAATGGGGCAGCATCAGCCCACTGCCAAGATAACTGTCTCCTTAAATTTATGGGAAATTCCTGATCATAAATCACATCCATCCTTTAAACCAAACAGTTGTTGAGTGCTTAGCTGCACTCAGCTGAATTAAATTAGTAAAATTTAGATCCTCAAATAACAGGAAGAAAACAACACAGCAGAAATTAAAATCTTGCTCTGTCCTTGAGAATTACCTGGGTGATAGGTAAAATGCTGGGGTTGGCTTCTTTTTCTTTTCCCATTGATGACATAGAAATTCACCTTCACAGCTGTGCGAATGTGCTTGTTACGATACTCTGGTATTTCTACAAAGAGCATGCTCTGAAACAACAAAAAGTGACAATACAGAATTAGTAACTGAGGCTGACTGCAGATTCCTGTGTGGATCTCCCTGTTATATATCCAGGCATATAGGAAGAGAAATCTTTCTAGTCAACCCTAGGAAGAAGGGTATGAGAAGAAGAAAGGGAAAAAAAGGGCAGATGGTGAAACACTAGAAGATTTTCAGTACTAAGAAGCTGGTTTCTATGTACTGTATCCTCTCTTGTACTTGATGTTGTCCTGAATTTGGAGAGAGAGGTCTCAGCTAGAAATAAAACACACAGAATTGTGGTAAATGCAGCAGCACTGTTAATCACACTGTGCTCGATGAACGAGTATGTATGGCAGAATTCCCTCTTCTTGTTAGAATAAACTTGATTATTTTGTAGGCTTTTTTCTTATACACAGCCATATCCTGCTTCCATGGAAATTAACAAGAAGTGTCCCGTTCTCTTCCGCAAGGGCAGGCATGGCCCATGGCAATGCGAGTGCTAGCTCCTAAATGCACTGAACAACTACAGTAAGGTCCCATTAAGCAAAACGAACAAAGAGGCTCATTCCCTTGAAAGACCAACGTTCATTTTAAATACTATAGTACAAATCCTGTCCTGCAAAGTACAGAGCACCCAAGACTTCCATACAGGCCAAAGGAAGTCAGGACAGCCAGCATCCTGCAGAGGAGCGGGCTGATACAATAGAGTCTTCTGCAAGAACACAAAATCTAGCCGTTATTCAGTTTGCTGTGGGTTACTGCTAAATGAATAGTTTCTTTTTGCAACACATTTATTGCTGAAGCATTTGACATTTGTTCATCACAGCAGTAAGATAGCTGCTCTTTCTGCTTTTGAGACGCTCTTTGAAAACTACCCCTTGAATACAATTTGCTGTCTGAGAAGCTCAAGGGGAGGACATCCAATGTTTTGCATACTTACAGGCTGGCTCTTATCTTTGTCCACTGTTGCCTCCATTTCCCAGATCTGCTGCCCATCTGGAAGAATATCACAATATTAACCTCGCTGTATTTTTTTTAATCATAAAGCTAGACTTAAAAAAAGGAGACAAATTAAGGGCTTTCAAGCACCTTCCCAGTCCTAACCAAAAGCAACAGCGTTTAATTTAAACACATCATTGAACACTTCTCTTGCCAGGAAAAAGCTAACATACATATTAAAATCAAGACTTTTTGTAGAAATTAGCCAAACTGAGGAATGAAACATTTAGCACAGGTGCAACATTTGCTTTCTACAGACTTGATTTCAGACAGCTTGACTGATGGAGGGCAGCAGAAGGTCAGATAACTCATTAATGGTCACATTCGGTCAGCAGCTCAACAGACTTCCCGCTATTTTAAGCTAAGGCCACATGGTTCCCCATCAGTGTGGTAAGTGGTGGAATGGGCAAGGAGTTGGAGGAAAGACTAGCTAAGAATCCAGATCTTGTAAGGGATGGAGGTGAAAGCAAGCAAGCTGAGACACTTTCAGGCTGTTTTTCAGAAGTGCTGCACAGTGAAACTGGCAGATGCTCTGAATTCTCATGGGAGCGTGGGTTTTTCTAGATGTAGTGCAACAGGGACAAATTCTTGCCGTAGTTGGGAAACTAGCTATATAGGGTGTTTGATTTCTGTTATGCATGTCATCTTACTATTTATACTCATTTCTTGTAAGTGCTGTATGACACCTCATCATGTGCTATCTAGCAGTACATCTCCTCTGATTGAGGAACAAGCCCAATGCGTCCAACTGTGGATCTGTGCCCCAGCATTGCCACCAGTGCAGGCTGTGACAGAGGCCACCAGCAGTCCTAAAGTCACTTGCAAAGCACCGAATCTTCACTGTAGTCAGTGTAAAAGCACCTCATCGCCCATACAACAGCCTCAACCTCTGAACCACTGGAAGTCTTTCTGTTCTTAATTACATCTACATAGCTCGTCTCCATTCCGTTGCACAAAATTGTATTTATAGTGGAAAATAAAATTTGATCCCCTTGTATGGAATATCATCAAAGTAACCCCTGAGCTTTATAAGAGTACATCAATAGTGACAGGACATTTGTACACAAACTGGATGCTTCATCTGGATACAAATATTTCTTAAATCTACTGTCGCCCACACTTCCCAGAAACATCTTTTAGCAATGCCTTCCTTATTACTTTTATATTTTTTTTATTTCAGATTTTAATCTCTACCCCTTTGATTTTTATATTCTGCTGAGCCTTTTTAGCCAAGCAATTTGCAGAAGCAAAATACTGATGGGAACAAAAAATTGCCTCATACCTTTCTGAAAGCTTGATTTTAAAATGAATAAGGGACACGGATCCCAAGGAACTGACGTGACTTGAAATACCGCAGCCGCGAGGCCGGTGTTTGCTTTGGAGAGGGGGAGGCTGCTGCGGGCGCGTTTCTGCGGGGGTTCCCCAGGCTGCACGCCCAGGTCTGGCGGGACATGGGGGGAAGTCTCCTAAAAACAGCCCTTCTTACAGGACCTTTTATTTTTTCTCAATTCTTGGAAATTCTGCAAGAGCTGCTTTTGTCCTCTGTTATTTAAGTACTTCTGCTTCTGGCAAAAGGGAAATTGAAAGAGTATTTTTAAATGCATTTTGCGTTTTTGTTTTTTTTTTTTGTTGTTTCTGTTGTTTTCCTCTTTGTTCTCGGCTCCGCACAGACAATGAGCTGACAGATGTGCTCGGCTCTCTGGGCTGCTGCTCCATGGCCGCAGCCCCAGGGAGGGCTCTGCTGGCCCCAGCTCCGTGTCCATCAGCCCAGGGGTCCCTCCCAGCCTGCCCCCCACAGCTGGCAGGGCATGGCCTCCCCCAGCACCCCACACCTGAGACACCTCAGCTGTGTTCTGGCCCTTAAACAAGCACAGGAGAGAGGGTTTTCCCTGGGTCCATCGCCAACAGGGTGCCCCTTCCTCCCTCATGGCAGGCGGGCTCCCCAGGGCCTTTGGGTAAGGGTGGTTGGCTGTGGTGGGGTAAGAGTGGGCACACAGCCCTGGCTGAGCCTCCTCACTCCCAATCCTTCCTGCCAGGGACATGGAAGAAGCTGAGGAAGAGCTGGAAGATTGGCTCCATCCCTCGGTTACTGGTGAGGAAAAGCCTCTCAGGGGGAGAGAGGGGAGAAGAGTGCCTGAGCCTCCCAACACCTCACACCGCTACTGCCACGCCATTCTGGTGCGAGGAGGAAACGCTAAATAATTCAGACTTTTTTTTAAGTGTTTCAAGTTGCTCCACAGTGAGTCAGTTGTCTTTTCTGCGGATTAGTGACGGACTGACGGAGCGGAGACGGCCTAAGCGAGCTGTGTAACCAGAGCCAGCAAGGCTCTCGCCCCATGCGCTGCTTAACCCGCACATCCCAAAGGACCACTGTGCACAGGAATGGAAAACACTCCGTTTTTTAACAATAAGCATTCGCTTTGGCCACTACTTTGGACCGTTGCAGGTTAAATCTGCAACCCTATTAATGCAGCTAAAGCTTCACTATAGTTGAAATGGTAAATATCTCATGGAAGGGGAAGCCAGCAAATACCAGGGCTTTAATCCAGCATATACTAAATGCATTGTCTGATGACAAGGCAGTAAATACTTAATTCCTCTTCTAGGTGATCTTAGTGAAAAGAAACTATGATAGTATGTGTTAAGGAACCTTCTCACACCCCACCCCCACCCCTGAAAAAAAACCTGAAGAGAAATTTTTATGGTTCTCCGAGGAAAAAAGGAAGGAAAAGGAAGCAACAAAATAAAGCTCTGATAGAGACACACATTGGGAACTGTCTAAGCAATGCAATATGAAGATGTCCTGACAACGAGGACAGCCAAGTGGGAATACTTGACACTGGTTTTCCTCCAGGCAGAATGTTTTCATCTTTGTTTCTGTAGTGCTAAATTCAAACAGTCTGTGCAGATACAACAGCACTAACTTCACAAAGAAGGTAGAAATCAAAAGGATTTGTTGGTCCAAAATGCATAAAATAAAGGATAAATGGGCCTCCAAGTCATGTGCTGTGTTCAAGAGGCCTGTGAAGCATATGCAACCACAATCACAGTGGATTTGATTTAGTAACCAAGCCACTGAAATTGCACTAAAAGCTAACGAAGCCAGCCATAAAAATCAAATGATGCTTAGGCTGAGTCCAAAGTCTGTTGGGATTAAGCATAAGAACGAGAATAAGCCCAACCAAACAAGAAATAAATGTATTTGGAGTTATCATTCTAATGATGATAGGTGCTCCTGTTTGGATATATTCATACTCGTGGCAGCTACACAGGTTTCTAGCGTATCTGTCAGCAGCAGCAATCCCTGTTCTTCCGCACTGAAGCCCTGTTGAATATAACCACTCTGCAGCTCACTCCCTGACCTTTATGATTAAATATCATGATGTGGCTCCATCTGTCTCACTGCTTCGTTTTTATAGTTGCGAATGTACAAACTTTAGCTTGAGACAATCAATATTTGCTTTTCCTTTAACCCCCCTGGATATGCACATTACGGTGAGCTTTTGGCAGAAGGATGAAGGAGGCTGTTAATAAAATGAAAAATACAACTGCACTCAGAAATATCTCTCTACTTTAGCCTCTCCTTTTTGCTGGTAATGAAAAGAAATCTTTTGATTATGCACACTCAGAGAGTTAATGGAGAGCAGGAGGAATAAACTGAGAAGTCTTGGGCCCATCTGTAGGACAATTCGAGGAAATTTTGAACAGAGAAAACTTGCACCAAACTGTCAACACATTCATCATCTTTAGAATGTGCACAAATGAGAACTTTTTTGGAGGAAACTAAAGTGGATGTTTGAAGAAAATAAAAAATGGCATTTTTATTGTACAGATGTGTTAAAAATCATAATGCTGATAGATGGTGCTCCCAGTACAGCTCCCAGTACAAAACATGTGTCACGAGTTGGGTATGTGAAGTAGGCTCTTTTCTTCAGTGCCAGTGTTGCAACCCAGGTGGTGCCTAAACACTACCAATGCATTTTGCTGTGAGCAAACCTCCTGAGGTCCCATCTGGCCTTAATTACCCTGTAACTCTGTCACGCCATAAATGGGATAATGAGTGGTCCCCTCCCTGCTTGCAAACAGAGAAGATTAAGCCCCAGCTTGACTAATAACTTAATCTAAAGTCTACAAGTACAGATAGCTGTTTATTGCATAGAATTAAACCTGCTTCGACAGCGGAGAGGTAAGAAAACTGCAAAGGAGCAACAGCATCATTTTTGCTGAAGTACTATGAGATGCAGAGAACGTGTGCTCTGCCAGTTCCAGTGCTGGGCTGTCCTGGCATCGATACGTGCCAGCCAGAGGCACTACAAGGGTGTCCTGGTACATGTGTGGATCACACAGCAACTTGGTGCCAGGTCCACATGTGTGGGGTGTCTCAAATTCTACCTCCACTGCAGGGAATCCAACCTACACCTCTGAAAAGAGCAGTAGTTCCACTAAAGATGATAAAGTATTTTTGGATTTAGAGCCTGAGGTCTTACCAGCCACTGCTGCCTCACGCAGTATTTTTACTGTTGTGGTTCCCTGCTCATTTAATGGTTTGTCTTAGTAGGCAAGTCTTTAACACCACAGCTCAGTGAAATGTTCAGGAAATAGAGATTTTTGTGCTGCTTCAGGACTATGAGACTTAGCATTAAACCTTGATGAGAGATCTGATTGTGTCAGCACTCTGGAGGAATGAATGAGTTGTTGGAAGAAGGTAATTCTACCCTCTCTAACCCAAACTGTGATCATACCAAGAGTCTTGCTTCAAACTTTGGGGAAAATCAAAATGTCAGTCTGCATTAGGAACATTTTGGGTGATTCTCTGCAGCCCCTTATAGGGCTTTTTTTAATTAGCCAATTAAAGGTTTTCTGAACCAGTTACAGCCTTTACACATTATTCACGATCCCTTACTCATGACTTTGGGGTCAGTAACTAGCAGAGAAACAAACTTACTGCTTTATTTGAACAAGCATGACTGATGGACTGAGAGGTTCAGGAAATTTTCTTTGCAGTTCTCTCCAGGTGAAGACTAAGTATACTATTGTGCCGATTCTGTATGTGATTCTGTGCCTGCATGTGATTTTGTGCTTGAAAATGTACTTTATTGCTTTTCAGTCAAGCATTACACAAATTACTTAATGAACAACCTGTTACCTTTTTCCCAGGCAGCAAACCATGCTAACTCCCCAAAGAAACCGAGCCTGCTTGCTAGTGGGAGAGCTTCCCCGACTAGACATTTCTGCAGACTTCCCTGTGGGCTTGCAATGAATTGTCCCTATTCACTGTGTTTCTTGGAAGGTCTTCCAAAAAAGCACAATGATTATCTCTGTCAGTTTTCATCAGCAGATGAGAAGCATCTCCGGAAAACAGTGAAGGTTTTTTAGAACCACCCCAAGAACAAAGCAAACAACAATGAATGCTTTCCTGCAGGACAGACGCTTCTGGGTTGCAGAAACCTTATGGACAGAGGAAAACTCACTCACAGTCTCTGCTGCTCTTTTTGGGGATGAATTCTGATTTCAGATGAGAAGTTATTCTGCTTCATGTCAGTGCAAGGTTGCTTAGCATCTAGTTCTAAGCAGTTGCCTCCTAATAATTTCAGAATAGCTTTCAAACTATTTCAAACTAAGTAAATACAGCATGAATGAATTTAAAACTCACAAAAGTAAAGCTATTGAATTTTTCACTGAGCTTGATTTCCGTGGATTTCTTTTTCTTTCTGAAGCAAGACTGCCCACTGCAGTTAATGAAGCTCTGTTTATGATGAGCTGAGGCCAGTGCCTTCATTTCACTGAGGACAGAAGTTTGAGTCACCAAGGCCAAAGATACAAGTCAAGGTCTGGGAGGTAAAAGGCCAAAGGATTAGTCATCCGCCATCCAGCCCAGCCCCAAATCTGACATTTTGCACAGTGAGAGCAAGTCTAGAGAAGACTTCTCCCCATCTATTGTTGAGGAATTGAATCCACACTAAAATAAAACATAAATTCAGTAGTTGAGTAGTGAAGCAGCAGGGGCAGTCTGTCATTCCAGGGCTCTTCCAAATGATTCCTTATGCCAATTCATCAAAATAGATTTGTTGTTTTTTTAAGATTATACGTGTGTTTGTGTCTGTGTGTGTATAAATTATTAAACAAAAGCTCCTCTCAAAATAAAACCACTGGGAACCTCCATGTAATAAAATGAGTCACACCAGGATGCGATGACTAAGTGGGAGAATAGGGAATTCCACTCCCCATGCCAGCTTTCTACAGGATCAATTTTCTGTCAACAGGTGATGGGAGCTTGTCTCTCAGCCTTTTTTTTAATTCTAAAAATTATTATTATTTTTTAATATTCTCTTTAAACAATTAAGATTCAAAGCTGAATAATCAGGACAAGGCATACTTCCACTAGGCGCCCCCATAGTAAACAGTGAGCCAGAGAATCCAGGCCAGTAGTGGCTGCCTGTGTTAATAAGGATTTACCAGCTGTAAAATTCCAAAATCTTGTGTCATACGGGGAAACCTTCCAAAACACTGGATTCCACCCTGTCTCGCTGAGTCTCTAACAGCTATGGCAACTCGGTTTCTGCAGCCGCACTCTTTTGCATTTTTGTGCGTGTGATCCTTAGATTTTTTCCTGTTTTGCAGTGTTTTTTCTGGGATCCCCAATTTAATGTCTGACAATTGCCCTGTGGGATTACAAGAACACCTGGGGCAGGCAGCACATTTCAGCCAGGGAGTAAACATGTGGGCAGGAAGGTTTGCTGGGGTTTCAGCAGATTTATAGCAAGGAAAAGCAGAAGGTGTCCCATTTGTCCTGAAACTTTCTCATTTGCACAGCAAAAAAGGCAAGCTCTTAATCCTCCTGATTAATATTTGTAACTCTTCAGTGTTCACAAATGGTGGGGTTTGCTGAGACACATTCCTCGTTTGCTTAGAAAGAGCAAACCAAACAGAAACTCAAAGAGCAAAAAACTTTCCTGATCCTCCCCAGTTCTGAACATCTTTTTGCAGAGAGAACTAGAGAGCAGGTCCTGTGCTCCACTTTGCTGATACCTTACTTTGATGCACTGCAAGGCATGAGATTTCTGGCCTGTATCAGGAACATTATGGTGAGTAGGACCCAAGAGGTGATCATCCCCCTGTGCTGGGCGCTGGTGATGCCTCACCTCAAGTACTGTGTCTGGTTTTGGGTCCCTTACCACAAAAAAGACATTGAGAGGCTGGAGCGGGTCCAGAGAAGGGCAACGGAGCTGGTGAGGGGTCTGGAGAGTAAGTCTTATGAGGAGAGGCT